>PVKU01000918.1:263559-372245 GCA_004027475.1 Anoura caudifer
GGGGGGGGGGAGGTTAGGGAGCTCATGTAAACACCATTAGAATGTTAAATAGTCGGAAGTTACATCTGGAGAGCTCGTACCCTCTAAAAGGGGCAGGCTATCATCAGCACCTGGAATGTAGCTCACAGATAACGTATCTTAGGATTTCTCATGAGAAGCTAGAAACCCAGATTTGTAAATGTGAAATCTCTTGACTTTAAAGTATTGGCAATTCACAAATGGTTTTTAAACTATGCAGGCCAAGCCATGTCTCCTCAAGCATGTTCCTGGGCCTCAAAACCAGCTTGGGACCTCTGTTAAGATAAAATCTAAACTCCTGAGCCAGGACCATTGAAAGTCCTTCACAGTGGGTCTTTTCAGCACCCTTGAGATTAGAGCATTTTTCAGTGGTAGTGTACCAATAAAAACACAGTTGAACTCAATGAGAATTTTGACTCTTTGTATTGGGCATACATTTTCATGTCATAGGGAACTTGGAAGACTGGAAACAGGAGCCCTTGTCTAGAGGCCGAATCCAAAGGGCAGGGGGGGGAGTGAGAGTGAGAGTGAGAGTGAGAGAGAGAGAGAGAGAGAGAGAGAGAGAGAGAGAGAGTGTGTGTGTGTGTGTGTGTGTGTGTGTGTGTGTGTGTTGGAGGTTGGGGCCTGTTCCTCTAATCGTTCTTATTTTTTTCCAGAGAATAAACTTCCTGTCTCCTGCCAGAGTTGTGCAAGGGCAGGCATTTGTCTGTATAGGGTAGGGTTAGGGGATCTGAATACTGACTGTCTTTAGTCTCACCCTGGCCTTCCCAGACACCTGTGCCTCCAGTCTCTGAGCCTCACCCAGTGAGATACAGTGGTCCTTGTATCTCACTGGCATCCCCCCCTGCAGGTCCTTTGTTGTTAACTTTTCTGCCACATCAGCTGCCACTGTCCATTCATGTTATAGCCTCCAAAAATGAATTAACGGTTTTCACACCCTGTGCCTCATATTTTCTTTGTCTTTTAGGTTATATCTTTATTCGCTTACAGTCCTTTTAGTGGGTTTGGGGGTGGGTAGCCAAGAAATGCATGTTTCCTGGTTATCTGTCACTGCATAACTAATCATATCCATACTCAAAAGCTTAAAAACCAACAATCACTTTTTCTTATTTTGCAGTTCTAGGGTGCTCAGACAGGAGGTTCTCTCTTGGGGCCTCTCACAATTGCAGTAAGATAGTGGCTGCAGCTAGAGTCATCTGAAAGGCTTTGTTGTCTATCTAGTGGTTGAGACTGGCTGGCAGCATGAACACAGACATGTGGCCTGGTCTTTCTTACAGCATGGTGGATTCATTCCAAAAGTGAATGTCACAAGAGAGTAAAGTGGCATTTTACATAGAGTCACATCCTCTGCTACTTATTGAGCCATAACAAAGGTCTGTCCAGGTTCATGGGGAAGGATACATACTCCACCACTCAATAGGAAGAGTGTCAAATTCACATTGTAAGAACATGGAGGAAGGGATCTGTTGTGCTGCCATCTTTGACAGAGTAGACTCTAGGTTACATGTGTTGAATTTGTCTTTAAATAGAAGGCCCAGAGTGGTCTTTCACAAACAGATCTGGCCCCAGCCCAGGTGGCTTAGTTGGTTGGAGCATCTTTCCATACACCAAAATTTTGCTGATTTAGTTCCCGGTCAGGGCACATATCTAGGTTGTGAATTTGATTTTCAGTCGGGACGTGAAAAGGAGACAACCAATTGATGTTTCTTTCTCTCTCCCTCTCTAAAATCAATAAACATATCTTCAGGTAACAATTCAAAACAAAACAAAGATCTGTTCTTGTCACCTATTTTAACACATCTGAAGGTTCCTGTAGTCTGCTGACAACTATAGGATGAGGGCCATAACCCTGAGTGGCCTGGCCTCAAATAGCCTTTCTTGTCTCATCTGCTTTTATAACTTCTACCTGCACTCCGGCAATTCTGAACTACCCCATTCCCTGAATGTGTTGCATGGTGCCCTACTTATTCTCATACACACCTTACTCATTCTTCTCTGTGTCTCTTCAACCCTCTTTCTCTGTAAAGCATATGTCAAGCCCCAACTCTCGTCACCTTTATGAACTCTTCCTAATCTGCTTTGGACACTGTCCATTCTCCTGCAGCACTTTCTCATGCTTTTACCACAGAGAATTAGAGCCATTTGTACCTGACTTCAAATTGTGAACTCCTGCAAGTAAATTACCATCAGTCTAGTGTTTAGTACTATGCCAAGCCTGGTGTCACTGCTACAGTAGTACCTGAGTTTTGCAGTGTCCCAAAGTCTTTTGCATACTTACGGGCTTACATATACAACATTCAGCCACTTATTTCTCCCTCTTACACTAACAGGTATAATTTCAAGCACCAGCAAATATAACCCAGGTCATATTAACTTTTTTTTGCAGCTAATTGATCCTGGAAATAAATGTCATAATATGTTTTTTGAGGCTCCAGCTTTCAACACAAAATTTGATTTCCTCATAGATGTTTCAGTTATGACTTAGGTAATCATTTCTCTGTATTAGGAAAGTCAGTATTTATCAGTCAACTCTATATCAGAGTTTCAATCAGTGGAGTCAGTTTCCAGAATAACTGAAAATTAATAAACCTTTTAGCTGAGGAGGGTGGTGGTGGCAGAGTAGAGAACACCCTTGATGTCTCACCACATTCCAGATTTGCCATTAACTGACTGTGGGGATTTTGACAAGTGACCCAACTTCCCAGTCTGTTTGCTCTCTGTTTGCTCTGAGGTCGCTTGAGGCTGTACCACCTATCAGGGAGGGTGAGTGTGAAAAGGAAGCATGGGGAAGCAATTCTGCAAGTGGGAAGGAAACTGAAGCATTCACAAAGACTGCTGAACCACAAAGTTCAAAACTCTTGACTAAAGCCCTGAATTGAACATCTTGTTATGTAGATAAGAAACTAAATGTTGAATGCACAATGTTAAACTCATTTAAAATTTTGAAATGGGCTATTTAGCAGATATTTTATCTGTTGTGATTTTTCTCCTGAAGAGAGAATTTCAGTCAGACAGTCAAGAAACACTGTGTTACATCCTTTATTAGAGTTTTATTCCTATAGCTTTCCTAAATAAGGAAGAAAAGGATTTTTTTCTTAAAAAAATTTCACAAATAAAGCTTAGCATTGTCAAGGGATATATCTAGGAAAAGAAAAGCTTTTTTTAAAAAAATGTTATTTAAAAGACCATTTTCCTTACTTCTTTTTGCCAGGAGGGGATATGTTTCTGATCCTGTGTGGCAAGGAAAGGACCCATAGGATGAGACAGTAGCAGCTTAATAATTAAGAAGATCTTTGGAAGATCTTTGCTGAGTAGGGTGAAAGGTTGAGACTTAAATTAGTCAAATTGCTATTGTGAAAATTAATGGTCGTTTTTCATCTTGTCTCATAAAATAAAATTCATAGTCATACTGATATTGTAACTGTATCTTTAAACAAGATATCTAATATATGCCTACAATAACTTTCATAATTTTACATGTTAGAGTAATCAAATCTCATGCTTTGGGGTATAGCCAATTATTATAGAGATCAAGAGGTAATTTATTTTTTCATGTATGCTGCTCACAGCAGGAGAGCTCCATTATAAATTCATGAATTCTAGTGTGGCATTATTAGGGGTTGTTAAGTACTGGACAATGGATTTGAAGGGCCACAGGCTTACTGGAGATGGCAATTCTTTTAAATCCTGATCTGCTTGTATCTGTTATTTAAGAGGAGTTATAAGGGACATAGAACTTATACCGTATATTTTACTATAAGACAGACTTTTGGATACAGCGGTTGGTGAAGGTATTAGACACTTCCCTCTGACTCCAGCTTTGGAGAGAATGTAGATTACATTTTTGAATGCGAGATCGCAATTTTGAGGAGACCTTGAGGTCATTTAGGGCAGTTTGTACTTGAATAAGGCATTTTTATATAAATCAGAGTAATAGTCATGGTTTATATAAAGTACTAACATGCAATAGGGACCCTGGCATAAAACATTATTTATTTTTAATATGTTTGATTTCAGAGAGGAAGGGAGAGGGAGAGAAACATTGATGTGAGAAACATCAGCTGGCTGCATCCCATATGCACCCCAACTAGGGATTGAACCCACAACTTACATATGTGCCCTGATCAGGAATCGAATACCCAAACTTTGGTGTACAGGACAGTGTTCCAACCAACTGAGCCACACTGGCCAGGACATACTATTATTTTAAAGCTCTGTAATATTTGCAACTCTCAGTTCCTGGAGAATTTCGTAATTTACGTATACCTATAATAGGGTTTTCCCTAGTTCCTACAGCATTTATTTCCTGAGCAAAATGTGTATCTTTACTATGTGTCTTTACCATGAATTTTATACTTTTTCCCCCTTGTAATATTTTTGAAGCATTCAAAAAGTAAAACTGGAAATATGTCATTACATTTTAATGTGACCTTAATAAAGTCTTTTGTTTGGGCTTACATATGTCTGACTGCAGCTTTATGCTCTTTATTTTTTCTTCTTTTAATCTTTACTGATCTTAGAGAAAGAGAAAAGGGGAAGGAGAGAGAGAGCCATCGATTTGTTGTTCCACTTGCTACACCCTGACTGGAGATCAAACCCGCAACCTTGATGTATCAGGATGATGCTCTAACCAACTGCACTATCCAGCTAGGACCTCTATTTTTTTTTCCTTACCTGATACTCTTAAACTAGTCATTTAAAAATTTTTGACCACGATCTATAAGTATATATACATCTTATCTCATATATATACACACGATTGAAAAAGAGATGTCATGAAATAGTCCTTAAGGACAATGGATATATACTCTGTTCTCTGTGGGGCTAGGGGTTTGGTTGTGACCCATTGTGTTGATTTCATAGCCCATTCCCAGAACTTCAAAAAACAGGCCTAAAAATCTTGTTTATGGTGATTTTTTTCCCTCTACTTTTGGTGCTTTCTAAATGCAGATTTTATTTCATGTAAGCCTTTCGCTCCTGGGAAAGTGCTACCTCTTTACACTGGCTCTGTCATAATGGCATCCTCGAAACATGATCAAAGTAGAGAATGAGGCCTGCTATCATGCTGCTGTCAACACAGAGCGCCCTTTCCTGTAAGACACCATCAAATTGTCTATACAAGGAAGAGATCCAGACCATGCAGAGAACTTTTTTGGGAGAATCTCTCCTGTGATCACCAGGGAGGATATCACAAGGGTGGCCACATAGTCATTAAGCTTCCTCCAGAGAAGAGTTCTATGGAAGGGGATGTTTTACTAGCGTGGCACCACCATTGTGGTAGCCCTGTGCCTCATTTAGACTGGTTTTCCCCTCAAATATTTACTAATTTGGCCATGTATTTCTCCTTAGAATGTTTGGCCTAGTGTTGAATTCTAAGAGGTGCCTTGCAGTCTTGTCTGATGATATCAGTGCCAGCTCTCATGCCTGTGTCATTTCACACACTCTTGGGTCTCTTATTTCTTAAGCAGAAAATCTGAATGAACACTGCAAATATACCCTTGTAAATTGGCACTTCTGCCACAGACTCAGTCTGGCAACAAACTGAGATTGCCCAGGACTAAGCTAAATTTTTACTCTTGTTCAAGGTGTAGCTGAGCTACTACCTTCTCTATGAAACTTTCCTATACTCTCCCAACCCCAGATAACCGCTCTGCCCAGGTACAATCTCCTGAGGCACTTGTATACACTGTAGATGCCTGGGCCCTACCAAGAGTGAGGCCCCAGGAGGAAAGGTATGGGTAATGGGAGGGGCTGAACTAGACTTGGGGGTGGCTGTCTCAGATCATAGGCTGGGGTCTGAATCTACACAGCAGTCTCCATGGGTCGGCTCTTCCTCAGGCTGTTCCTCTCCACTTCCCCATCAGTTTGACTGTCATGGGTAGCGTTGGTAGAGTGTCAAGGTTCTGGTTGCAGAATGTTGCAAATTTATGGTATCACCCCAGACACTGCTCTGATTTCACATAGCTAACAGGCTCCAGGCTGTGTATTAGCTGGATTTCATTTCTGAAAATAGTACTCCTCCTTTGGGGATGCAATCCCCACCCTCCTGGTGGGGAGCAGGTACAGGTGTTCTATGACCATGTGCTCTCTTCCTCTTGGAACTGATGTGGCAAGGGTATAATGGCTTTCTTCTGAAAATGAGACTTCTTGTCAACTCTTATAGGACACATTCATTATAACCTTTGGGCTTGTCTTTTCCCCATACAGTGCAAATTCTTAAAGGGTTTGAGAATAGTAAGTAATTGATCAATTTTTAGGTTATTGTTTATAAATCCATCTTAGAAATTCTGATATGTTCCTTTAGGTGAGAAAAATGTGCTGAACCCCTGAAGTCACTTACCTTAAAAATCCATAGTTGAGTGTTTATCCTAACATGTCAATTGTTAACACTGGGAGCATATATTTAAAATTTAAAGCATGTACCTTTGGGTTTTAAATATCCAGATTCCCATCTGCAGTTGAAGTAGATCTTGTGCATATAATTGCAGAAAAATAGAACTTGTTATAATTTATTGAAAGAATATTAGATTATGTGCATGGATTGTATATGTGTGATAACATTTAATAATTTTAGCCCTGGCTGGTGTGGCTCAGTGGATTGAGCTCCAGACTGAGAACCAGGGGGTTGCCAGTTCAATTCCCAGTCCAGGCACATGCCTGGGTTGCAGGCTGGGTCCCTGGTGGGGGGTGCTCAAGAGGCAACCACACATTGATGTTTCTCTCCCTCTCTTTCTCCTTTATCTTCTTCCCTTCACCTCTCTAAAAATAAAGTCTTTTTAAAAAACAATAATTTTTCTTGGACTTATGTTTGTTGTAACTTTGGAGGAAAAGGTCCTACTGCTTGGTCCTCTGCAGTCAGAGATTTCTGCAATTATAGAAAAGAATAAACAATGTAGGTGTCAGGAAATCACTCATAGTATCAGCTCACACATAATCAAGGGAAGCATTACAATGCAGCAGTTGTAAGTGTGGGCTTTGCCAATTATGAGTGTGTGACCCTGGGTAAGTGACCTAATGTTTCTAACCCCCAGTTTACTCATCTGCAGAATGGGAATAATAATGGAACTCACCTCAGAAGGTCCTGAGGAGAATTAAATGAAATAACAGGGTTAAGGTGCTTAGAGTACTTCATGCAGAGATGCTATTATTTCTTGCTGCTAATCACACCACGGTCTTCAACGAGCCTGTGAGAAGTTGGTGCTGTTTGGTGGCTGATTTAACAGTTGTGTTTGGTTAGGAGCTTAAAAGATCAGTAACATCAAACCAGCCTCCCCAATACCACTTACAGTAATATTTAGCAAACATACAGTAGATGCCAAAATAATTGCCCTGTAAGTTATACTATCACTGAATTAATTCCCCAAATCAATGGCAAGGCACAACCCTTTCACTATGCTAATCCAAACCATAGTCTTCTTTTCAGAAGGGTAGATATGAGTGAATCCCTAGCAGCCAGCCTACCTCCACTGTCCAGCTTACCTTGTCTGTGCAGGTCATGGTGGTCCCCTTCCCAGTGACTGTTGCAGGCAGGGGCAGGCATAAGTGTCCTGAAGTGGTGTAGAAGGCTTGCTGGGTGCTTCTAAGAAAGCTACAAGAAACAACTCTTCCTACATGGTGGCTGTGAACGGGCAAGCCTGTAGCCCCAACCAGTGGTGACAACCAGTGGTAGTCACCAACCAGCCCCCTGGGAACCAGCTCTGGTTCTCACCAGTCCTGACAGTGGACAGGTCAAAGAAACCCAAAGAGATTTGCTCTTGGGGATACTCTAACCCAGAACCTGCCAAAGTAATTGTTTAAATCAATACAAGGTTGGTTTCCTTTTATACTTGTTCTTGAAAATGGAGAACCAACCATAAATGCATGGAAGCACAAGCTTATCTGATCACAGAAGCTGCAAATCACAGACTTAATCAATTCACAGAATACTCTGGCATTTTGTTAACTTTGCTCTGTAGCAGAAAAAAACTTGCGTGCCATCCTGGCCCTACTATTCCCTGGCCCTGGTGGCCTCAGTCTCCATTTAGGGTTTTGGTACTCAGTGATGACATGTACATTGTCAAATGAAGTCTGAATGAGATGAAGGACTCCAACCACATCTTTTTGTGGCTGTAGCTGGGCTGTCAGGGTTCTTGACACTGGCTTGCACGGTGCATGTCCAAAGGTCAACCTAAGCATCAGCGCC
Source organism: Anoura caudifer (assembly GCA_004027475.1). Classification (NCBI taxonomy): domain Eukaryota; kingdom Metazoa; phylum Chordata; class Mammalia; order Chiroptera; family Phyllostomidae; genus Anoura; species Anoura caudifer. The sequence goes on from PVKU01000918.1 coordinate 271,760, forward strand.
TCACTCCATACCTGCACACAGGACTAGGTCGCATCCAAGGGAGAGTGAGTGGTCGGTCTGTCAGCCAGACCAGAACAACTCAGAGTGTATTTGATACGTAAAAGAATTATAAGGACCCAGGAACTCCATCAATGTCCTTAGACACCAGTGTGTTTCTAGTGTGCTTTATATTAGTAATGATGAACAGAATTCTTCCTACTAAGACTAATTCAGGTTGGAAAGACATTCAGTCTACAGAGAAGGTGTGAAGCCACCATAATGTAAGTGCTGCCAGCTTTCAGTAAAATGCTGAGATTTATGAAATTTTACTGATTCTGAGAAGCAGGCAGAGGACACCCTTGCAGAGGTCTGTTTTCCTCTCCCTGAAGAGCTCAGGGATAGGTCACTGGAAGCACACAGGGAAGAAAGGACCTGATGAAGGGAAGAGTTCATGCTGCCCATTCCAGGCCCTCCCCCGGCGTGGTTTCTTTCTTACCATTTTCAAGGATAAGAAGGCAGGCCTTTTTTGCATATTGTCTTCATTTTGTAATGTCACAGAGCAGGGCCCATAATTGTATTTTCACTTATAACTCTGCCATACCCTTTTCCACAGGTTTATGGTCTTCAGTCCACTCTCACATTCAGTTTGCACTTGATCCACTGAACTCTTTGGGAAGCTGGAATGGGTCCTCCATGTGACAGATAAAGACACCAAAGCTCAGAAATTCTGAAGTGAGTGACTTGCTCTGGGCCTGAGTTCTAATTTGGAGCCACAGGTTGGCAGAATACTGCTTCCTCCCAAGAAACAGCCTTTGCTGGAGGCACATACTAGAGGGGCTGCTCCGTGCCCAGGGGGCAGGGGCAAAGCAGACACTATGGGGGCCTCAGGCAGCTGTCAAAGCTGACCATATCTCAGCCTTCAGGCCTACTGGGAAGGAGGCCCCATGGGAAGCCAGGTGACAAGGACATGTAGAACTGGCAGGAAGAAGAAAAGGGCAGGGAAGAGACAAGGTGTGACGTAGGCCAGGAGAAACTGGCTGAAATGAGTACACAAAGAACCACAGGAAAGATAAGTAAAAACAGGCACATCCTTGTCCAGTCACACACAAGCTGTGGAGGATCTTGGCGGCCCCTGCCACTTCCTTCTACAAAACACACTGAGTGTATTTAACCTGTCATCCAGGTATTTTTATTAGGGTAACTATTCATGGAGAAATACAAGTCCTATTACCTCTTTACAGTGTCAGAAATAGGATGTAATGTGGTAGAAGATGCCTTCAAATGACTTCCCAGACACAATTCTACCTGGAGCTTAGAAACTGACAATGGGTAGTGGCACACAGTAGGCTGGGAAAACTTCCACTGTGTGATGCTGAAGTCCTGCTGTGCTTTTTTAAAAGTCAGAGTCTAAAAGTCCCATTTAAATATGTCTGATGATGAAAATGATTCCATTGGAATTAACCTCTCAAAAGTTAAAGATCTGTCTCATCACTTAGAATCATTACATATTTAATGCAAACATTTTAAAAGAACTAGAAAGAAATTTCCCCCCCCAAAAATTTCATGTAACAACTCCTTGAGGTGGTGCTTTTTACAAAAGGTTTGTCAGCAAATGCCTTTTCTGAGGGAATGGGCAGCAGGAGGATAGGGACAAGACATCAGAACATGATATGATTATTTTTTATTTTGATGATAATAACAAGGAATCCCACTCACCCCCACCCCTCCAGTTTGCTTTATGTAAAAATACTTCCAGCACAATAAGCAGCAGTCATCAGCAGGAGGTGACTGAGCCCCAGGCACCTACAGTATCGTCAAGCCACTACTTCTGTGCTCCCTCACTGTCTAGATCCACTGGCCAAGACCACAAATTTCACCTGCTGATCCTATCTTGTCATCTCTCTCTTTATCTCGGGGTTTTGGTAATACATAAAGGATTACTGTGTTGAAAATAAGAACAGGTTTTCATAAACATAATGCTGTCAGCTCATGTAAAACTCAGGAAGGCACACAATAAATTAAAGCAGACCCTGTCTCTTTGGAGGGTTTGCAGTGACCTCTGGGGCAAGGGCCGAATCTGCCAGCAGCCGAGCTTCCAGCACTGGTATAGTGATGAGAGCTGTGGGAAGGAGGGAGTCCCTCCTTTAAGAAGTCAGGTTAGTATACAGGTTGCAGGATCAAACAGGAGGAAATCCTCACCTTCCTATCCAGTGCTGTGTGCATCCATGGTAGGGAGGACCCTCCCGTCCCAGTTGTCGCCACAGCCAGGTTTGTGTAAGTCAGTTTTCCATACACCCTTGTACTGGTGGCAGATTAGTCCACAGGACTCTTATCTGATATTTACTAAAGTAAATCACTTGGAAACATAAAACTGGAAGTTGTATCTCAGTAAAATAAAGTGCTTTCAATGAGAGTAGTAGGTGTTATTGGTTGTTTCTTGTTTCACCTGAGGCACTGAAATCAACAACATGAAAGGTGACAATGTTAACCAGGAATAAAAATTGAAAAAGCATGTTTCTACTAAAAAGCCTGCATTTCTAAAATGTACTTTTCTATGGTTTCCATGTCTTCATGTTACTGGATTTTAGCTCACTGCTGGGTAAGGAAACAGTTTATGCTGGGGTGGGGCAGGGTGGCGAACATGAAGACAAGAAAGGAACTGTCCATAAATATCCCTTAAGGGCTCCACTTGTGAAGGTGTGAGCGAGTGGTTCCGGCAGCAAAGGTCAGGTCCTTGTGCTGAATCCAAGGTGTGTTCAGATGAGTGGAGCCACCGACTGGCTTCTGGAAGGGTTCACATATCAACCTAAGAGTTTATTCTGAGTCTACATGCTTGGTAACTGCTATAACACACTTGCATCTTCCATGGCCTCGATCCACCTGTAAAACAAGAAAGGAGACACTTGGTGTCGTGCCTGTGCCTGTGGCCCTGGTCACAGAACCTGTAAGTGACTAGATTACTACTAGCCTAAGACTGGGGATCACATTATATCCATACCTATTGGCTTCCCCAGTGTTTAGCAAAAGGCCTAGAACACAGCACAAAGGTTTGCTGAGTCAACGCATGCCTGTGTGAATAAATCATAATCTTTAAAAATTGCATAACTTGTCCTGGCAGGTGTGGCTCAGTGGACTGAGAGCCGGACTACAAAGCAAAAGGTTGCTGGTTCCATTCCCAGTCAGGGCACATGCCTGGGTTACAGGCCAGGTCCCTAGTCAGGGGTGCGTGAGAGGCAACCACACATTAATGTTGCTCTCCCTTCCCCTCTCTCTAAAATAAAAATCTTTAAAAAATTAAAATAAAAAAAAAATCGCACAACTAAGAATAGGCCAATTCTGCTATTCTACTGTGGCCCAAAGGGACTTGATGGGATAGGATGGCTGGAGGAGAAGAGAAACCAAAGCCCCAGGTAACAACTCGTTTCCTTCGGAGAGAGAGGCAAGGAAATATAGGACTAGTTGTTACTACCTCTGAGCTGAATTGGTATCCTCTGCTTTGAAGCTATAAAATAGGGTTTTCTTGTGGTAAAGGTGAAAAACAGGTCCTACTTCGCTGCTGCCCTCTTCCTTTTCTGGGGCAATGGTGAACCCTAGCAGAGGCATGCTCTCCATGGCAACCGTGTCCTGCAGAGAACAGAAGGAAAAACTAATATTAAACACAGTACTATACAAGTCAACAGCTTAGCATTCACTGATACCTCCAATTGGGGGTACATGATGAGCCCTTCTGTTGGGACATGCCTTGGACACAATGAAATAGCCACACACATACTCTTCATCCCTACTGCCTGCCAGGACTAGGTGTGAGGAAGAAACATTGTTTATCATTTTGTGACAGCCTATTAGGGTCCAGGCATTTGCATCTTCACATCATCTTATTTAATCTTCATAGCAATCATAGAAAACATCACTCTTATTCTAAGAAGAAATTGAAATTCAGAGAAGGTAAATAACTCTTGAAGATCACACAGTAAGGGGCAGAGCCGGAATTTGGATTCATGATCAGCTTCTAATCCCACATTCTTTCCATTGATTCAATTAGTGATAAAACCTTTAAAAAAAAAAAGTAACCAACTGATCAGTGACTCACCTAGTTTTCTAGAATTACTTCTTTTTATCCTCCCTGGAGGACATTTTCATTTGCTTTTTTAGAGAGAGAGGAAGGGAAAGAGAAACTGATGGGAGAGAAGCACTGATCGGTTGCCTTTGTAGGCACCTAGACCAGGGATCCTCAGAGGGACCAGGGATCTTACATGTCCTGATGGGTCGCACGTGTCTGCTCCTGGACTGGGGATGAACCCACAACACAGGTATGTACCCTGACCTGGAATTGAACCTGCAACCCTTCAGTTACGGGATGACACTCCAACTACTGAGCTATACCAGCTAGGACTAGAGTTACTTCTGATAACGTATTCTGTACTCACTGCCCCATGCCCTCATTCATGGGACTTCTGTGTGGAGCACTTGCAGTATCTGTGCTATGAAGGTGCCGATGATGCAATGGGATACGCTCAGAGATCACAGATAGACCTTAAAATCTTGGTACTTGGTGCAAAAGGAAAGAGTCTTTGTATATAAAGATATTTTATATACACCCATTTATGTAAAAATACTTGTTCATAAATAATACAATTTTATAAAGTGACATTCAAACAAAGATATAATTAAGCACATTAGAATGGTGGAGGGGAGAAGATTTTGTGTATAAAAATCATTTTTCAAAATTGCTAGATCAGAACAATCATTTGACAAAATTCAACATCCATTTCATGATAAAAACTCAGCACCCCAGCAATAGAAGGAAACTTTCTTAATCTGACAAAGCACGTCTATAAAATACCTATAGCCAACATCATACTTAATAGTGACAAACTGAATGTTTATTCCTTAAGACTGGGAACATGGCAAGAGGGGGTTCACTCTTATCAATGTAGTTCAACACTGTTCTGCAGGTCCTAGCCATTGCATTAAGAAAAAGAAAGAAAAAACAAAGATCAGAAAAGAAGCAAAATTATCTGTGCTTACAAAGAACAAAAAAACTACTAAAACTAATAATGAATTTACTAAGGTCATAGGATAATCATTTAAAAAATATTTATATGGTAGCAGCAAACAACTAGAACATAAAATAAATTCTATTCAAATTTGCATCCAAAAAATAAAATATGTAGGAGTAAGGTTAACAGAAATGCAAGATCACAAGTGTAAGACCTCTACACTAAAAATTATAAACATTAAAAGAGAAATAAATAAGGATTAATACCATGTTCATGAATGGGAAGATTCAATATTGTTAAGATGCCAGTTCTTCCCCAAACTGATCTGTAGATTTACTAATCCCTGTCTTAATCTCAGCAGGCATTTTATAGAAATTGACAAGTTTATATGGAAACACAAAAGACCTAGAATACCCAAAACAATCTTTAAAAAGAACAAAGTTGGAGGATTGACACAATCTTACTTCAAGACTCATTATAAAGTTATAGTAATTAAGACAGTATGATACTGGCATAAGGATTGGTAAATATATCAGTGAAATAAAATAGAAAGCCCAGAAGTTAACCCACACTTACTCAGTTATGTGATATGTAACAAAGACACCCAAATAATTCAATAGGGAAAGGAAAAATCTTTTCAACAAATGGTGTTGGAATTGGATAACCCCATGGAAAAAAATAAACCTTGACCCCTATCTCACACCATACACAACAACTGACTTGAACAGACCTAAATGTTAAAGCTTAAACAGGAGAGTTTTCAGAATAAAATGCAGGGGAATCACTTACTTTCAGCAGACAAAGGTTTCTTACGACACAGAAATTAATAGTCATAAAAGAAAACATGCATAAATTAGGTTTTACTGAAGTTATGCACTTTTGTTCACCAAAAGATTCATTCATTCATTAAGAAAATGAACAGGCAAGCCACAGACATTTATCTGACAAACGACTGGTATCCAAGACGTATAAAGAACTCCTATAACCCAATAACAAGAAGACAACCTACTTTAGAAAACAATCAAGAGAGCTAACAAACACTTCTCAAAGGAAGTAAATGAATGGCCAAAAAGCACATAAAAAATATCATCAGTCATCAGGAGAATCTAAAATAAAACCACATTGACCATCTCCTCTATGGAGCATACCTTCGCCATCCCCCACCCACTTCTTTCTCCAGGGTGTGCTCGCTCTCTCTTTTCCAGAGCCACTTCCATGCATCTGCTCCCTCTTTCATCCCTCAAGGCATGTATATCTCTCCCTCTTTCTCCTAAGCTCCAAGGGCCCTTCTACTACCTCCATGACTTTCTAAATAAACTTTCTCTTATTCAAAACAAAACAAAACATTGAGATACTACTATACCTTCACAGAATGGCTGAAGTTACAGACTGACAATACCAAGTGTGCACAAACGTGGAGCAACCAGAACTCCCATGTTTACATACATTGTTGGGGGGACTATAAACTGGTACACCATTTTAGAAAAAGGTCTGGTTATTTCTTATATACCAAACACATATGCTTCTATGATCCAGAAATTCCAAGTCTAGGTATTTACCCAAGGTGAAATAAAAACCTATTTTCACACAAAAACCTGTATGCAAAAGTTTGAAGTGGCTTTATTAACAATTACCCAAAACAGGAAACAACCCAAATGTCCTTCAACTGGTGAATGAATGAATAAACTGGTGTGTGTGTATATATATTTATATATTTTTTTCACAAAATGGAATACTACTTAACCATAAAAAGGAATGACCTATTGCTACACATGATGTGACAGGATTACAAAAACATCATGTTGAGTTAGAAGAAGTCACATGTGATTCCATTCATAGGAAGTTCTAAAAGAGGCAAAACTAATGTATGTTGTCTCTGGGACAGGAGTGAGGCGGGAATTCATAGGTATATGCATGATCAAAGTCCATCAAACAGGATTCTATTTGTGCACTTCATTTTATGTAAATTGTACCTCAAAGGAGAAAAAGATGCATAAATACTGAATTCTTAGGGGGAAGTATACTTCGAAGAGCATCAAAAAGTAAGATGGAAGAGGGATGAACAGATACTTGATCAAGGAAGTATAGTATAATGTTAATTGTACAATCTAGTTCACAAATATGATAATTCATTGAAAATTCTTTCAACATATCTTTGAGATTTTTGTAATGATAAATATATTAACTAAATAATAAAATGTTAGAAAAAGGAAAAAGGATTCCTTTATATTCCTGGCAGTCACTTTCTCCCAGGACTATTGAATAGCAAGTTGTCTTGGCTTTGGTCAGCTGAGGGACACGGCGTGCTCACGGCATGACTGCTGGCTGTCCACGGTACCGATCCTTTCCACTTTGATGAAATTTAAAGCTGGTCCTATCACTCGATGATAATTATTGAGAAATTGCACAAGTCCCTGTCTTTGGAAGAAGCTATTTTGGAAGCATACTTAAATTCATCTTTTAAAATCAACTTATGTTGTCACTTCCAAGACAGCCTAAAGACTCTGGGTTTTCCATTCTCAGATAGGACTCACCTCTCTTTGGTGGTTATTTAATTATCACTAGCCTTTGTTCATCGAATCCAGAATTTCCTGCTAATGTGTGTTCTGTGCAACAACAGTTCTATGTGATGCTCCATAGGGAGTGGCCTGTGGTCAGGCCAGCTTGGGAAACCTCCACATCTTAGAGATCCACAGCATGGCTGTGCATGTGAGAGATTCCCAGAAGTATGACTGTGAGGAAGTCCCACTCACTGCCTACCCAGGGCTCCCTCAGAACCCCATTTTTAGAGAACCCCTGCAGTGAACTGTGGAATGCCTGCTCAGGAAGATGTTGCCCTGGGCTGCAGAAGAATAGCACATCACATTTCAGTTTGTCCTGGAAAGATCAAAATTCTCCCCAGCATAGAATGCTGCATCCGTGGACATGTGAGCGAAGGAGCACCTTGAGGAGGGTTTGACTCACAGAGCTCCAGAGTCACGTCACTCACATCACTCAGGCCCGTAGTGAGTCCCCTCTATATGTCTGTGTCCCTTCTGGCCTCTGGAACTCCCGAGGACAGGCTCACTGCTGCCGTCACAGCTGTGGGTCTTTTGTGAGGGAAGCTTTATGTACTGAAGAAGGAAATTGCTTTTGCTCACTCGCCAACATCTGTGGTCCCCTGCCTTCAGATGCACATCCTCTGCGCACACCCTCATGGGGTGCAGCACCCACCCTCAGCAGCTGGGCAGGATGCATTTAAGTTCCATTTTCAAAGTACATTTATTTAGCCTGTGGAAGCCACAACATGGTGGGGGCCTGGACATGGAAATTTCTCACATTATCCTACAGGTCCAGCCCGGGTCAGGACCAGACAGCCCCCTGCTGCAGAACCACACCCTCACTGTCTACTCCAGTAGGAAGCTTGGTTTCTGAGGCCTTCTTGCCTATATTTTAGAAGATGTAAGATGTTCTATAAAAGTATAAACAAGTTTTACTTAATAGAAGAGCTAATACGAGGCAACATAATTCCCTAGTAAAAGAAATGCACAAAAAAAGTGTGGTAGCTTCCTTCAACCTGTTGAATTTTGTCCCAAACAACTGAAGTGGAGAGCAGACAGCAGCTTTCTCTTACAGAGTGCTGGGCTCATACTGAATGCTGGGTCTGCGACATTCAAATACTTTGGCGCACAGGTCTGCATGCTGCGCTGCCCTATCTCCACACAGATGCGGGGTAGACACTCAGTCGTATGCCTACAGCAATGCTCAGCACATGGCATTGCTCCGTAGACTTGACTGACATGGGACCTGGAACCAGCATCCAGGCTTCACACTGCCTTGAGGTGACAAGGCCTGGTGCACACCCCACATGGACATTCTGAGGCTCGAGCTTAACCTTCGAGCCCTCCCAGGAGAGAGGAGAGAAAGCACGAACCACTACTACCTCACTGGCCATGTAGGTGTAGAGTACTTTGCCTTTGATGACAAACCAGAGCTTCTTCCAGTGCCTCTTGCCTTTCTTACACCGACTGAGATAGCCGCTGATGGCAGAGCCCTCTCCGGAGGCGGCCACCTGACAGAAGGGAAGCAGAGTGGTCAGGGCACCAGGTGAGGGCACAGTTCAGACAGAGCCAAAATGACATGCAAAACAGTTGGTAGAGTATTTACACTGCTTTGAAATCTGAGACTTGGATGAGGTCTCAGGATCCATCCAGCACCTCCAAGGCAGCGAAATAGTACCTTGGTTTGAGACACAAGATTTACTGACCAAGAATCAAAAACTGCCTTTGGAAGTGCTGGCCCCTAGTGGCGCTTCAGATTCCTGGTCCTCCCAAAGCCCCCACACCCCAAATTATGAAACTGCTGATACCCAGAGGGAAGGTTCTTTCTTCCTTCTAAAATTGATTCTACACTTTTCAGCTTATAAATTTCTTGCATTTAAGGAGGGATTCTCTTTGTACTGTTTACCTAAAGGTTTTTTTCGTCTCCTGCCTAATGGGATGTAATTCCTCCCCTTCTTATTAGCAGCCATCTGCCAGACAGGCTTTATGTGGGGGTTAAGAACACAGACTGGCAGTAATACCGCTCTAGGGTTCCAGTCAAAGTGCTACCAGTTTACAGATGAGTAAGTAAATGTCATGCAATCTACTTACTTCCTCTAAGTGTCAGGTTCCTTACTGGTTAAATTGGAATTCAATGACATAAGACAGGTGACCTATCTGACAGGTACAGGGACTGACCAACGTAGGTGCTTCATAAATATAAACCTGTTAGAGCAAGGTGGCCAGGATTAGGAATCATTTCATTTGACTTGCTCGTTTTACAGATGGGAAAACTGAGGCCCACGGAAATGGGGGGGTCTACCAAAGGTCAAGTGACTATTTAGTTGAAGAGAGGCAAGAACTTGAACCTCTCAGCAAACACTTCAAAGGTCAATGAAACTTCAGCATAGGGAAAGGAAGCCGTGACTAGCTCTGGCTGTTTTGAGAAGCACAGGAAAGGAACCTGCCCACCACAAGTCCAGAACTTCTACCCCAGACATGGGCTCTCTCTCCCCCCACCTGCCATGCCGAAACACCTCACAGCAGCTTACCCAAAACATGGCAGGGGAAACCCGTTCTGCAACCCCCCCCCCCGTTTCTGACAGATGCTGGGGGCACAGCATTTCTACAGACTTTCTCATGGGGAGCAGGTCTTACTGGTGAGGTGGAGCTCTTGGGGGAAGGGGTGAGAGCGGCGGGAGACTTGGGCACATTTCTCCTGGGGCAGCTGTAGATCCACTGAGTGCAGCCTTTGCTGGATAATAAAACGGCTGTCACTTTAGGCAAAAATTACCAAGGAGGTGGCTGGGGTAGATCGACATGGCCAGAGGATCAGAGCAGCCAGACAGCAGAAGGACCAGAGCAGTGGTGCTCAGACTCTGCTCCCCGGAGCGCTCAGGGTCTACGAGCTCAGCTCCTGTGGACCATGGGCACAGGGGGAGGTACAGGGGGAGGGATGGGGGAGCAACAGAGGAGGGGGGAGCGACACGGGGAGCTCTTCTTGTTTTGCGGAAAGGGACTGTTAAATAAATGATGGGACAACCGTATGATGTAAAATGTGAGATTTAGATGCCTGAGCAAATGGTAATTAATACCTAAGAGAAATTAAGTGAAGATTCAGGATAATATGTTATATTTTGAGTAAAAAAGAGGTTCTATAAATGTACATCTTCATTATGTGTACACATTAAAGTTTCTGAAGGAGTCCATGAGAAACTTTATGGTGGTTACCTCTGGGGTAAATAGGCCTGAGGGAGTTTGCACAGGGGGAGAAAATCACCTTCATCACGTATTCTTTTATGCTTTAAAAATTTTTTTTTTACCATGCATGTGGTATTCCCAAGATTTTTAATATGCAAAAGGAGTTGAGTTACTGCATAGAACTTTACCCATTAAAATTTTCATCCCCTAACACTTTTTACACCCTTGCCATCTGCTTACTCAATAATGAATATTAATGAAAAAACTTGGAAACAGCCGATCACACTTCTTTAGACAGCTTGTATATTCATGGCACACATTTGTTTGTGGTTGTGACTGGAATTCAGAGGTATAAGCCTGGTCCTGTTTGCAGGATGAAATTGAGTTCAGCCAATTCTGAAGTTTCCGGCAAAGGGTGCCGCAGCTTCCTGGGGGCTTGCCACCTGAGCCTGCTTGGGACCCCCAGGGTGAGAGGATGGTACCGCTCAGAGGGCCAGCCATGGGAGGGCTAAGCCAGGACTGTAGCTGCTTGAGTCGGAAAAGCCCCAGTGATCTATGCAGTACCCTTGGGTGCTGGGTCCAGGCTATGGGACAGGAGAGAGCAAGGAAAAACACAAAGAGTTGGATGAGACAGGCAGAGAGAAGGAAGAGGAAGATGGCCCCTAGCACCATCCATAACCACTTTGGGTCCTGCCCTTGGCCACCGAGCAGGCATCTTCTCAGTCATGCCCGGGAGACAGGCACTGCCCTTGTTGGTGGCAAGTCAGTCCTTGTAACGTGTCTCCCATCAGTATCCTCTTTGTCCCAAAAGCCCAGTCAGGCTAGGGTAGAGGGGCATCTGACACTGTGCACAGAGAAGGACCATGAACCTTCCAAATCCCGTGATGCCTCTGCAGGCAGCCCTACCTGCCTTACCTCGGTCAGGGCTGAAGGAACTTTCTTTTGCTTCTTGAAAGTTGAGGCGTTGATGCTATGGAAGACTGAAGAGAAGGCACTGCTTGAGAAGCGCGGGGAGGACAGAGGGAAACTCATGCTCACTGGCCGCTCTGTAACCAAGACAGTTAAGGGGAAAGGGGGTAAGTGTCTGCGTGGACAGGCACACCAATTCTTTGGAACGCCAGTTCCTGTAAATCAGCTGCCAGTCCTTCCAGAGATGGGAAGCAGCCTCCCTGTGGGGTTTAAGTGCGACTGGAAAAGTGGGCATACTCTCTTCTACTAACACAAAGGCCTTGGGGGTCGGGAGGGAAGGCTTTTCCTGGGTACTGGCTGTTCCTTCTTCTCCAGGTCCCCAGGAGGCTGGGGCTGGGCTGTCCTCTCTGATGGTCTCAGCAGCCCCAGAGGAGAACTCTTTGGTTTCGGGCCCAGGATACACTTGCTCTCCCCACAGCCCAACCCTGTTTGGGCAAAGCCTGTCGCCTGAGCACAGTTTCTCAAGAGCCAGCTCAGCTTCCTCAGGTGGCTCTAGCAGAGAACGCTCAGCCCTTCCCTGACCCATGACTCTGCTATTCGTCTCACACCCTTGTCCAGAAAGCGGCCCGCAGAACACTCTGGGAAAGAAAAGAGGGCTGCTATGGCCAAGTAAACAGGAGCACCCCATGTACCTGGCCCATCACTGAGAGGCACTGACCCAGCATTTCCCTGACTTGGCTGCCCATGGAACCTCTCTTCTGGGAGCACCTATCAACTTTCCTCGGAACCAGCATTTCGGAACCAGCAAATGGTGCCCAGGTGTGAGTTTAAACCCCTAGTTCCTCCTTGAGGACTGCTTTTGTTCAGAGCCTCCAGGGAAAGTGGTTTAAGGAACCAGTCATAGGCCAGGGAGAAGCCACGTAGGCCACCTGGAAGGAGGGGAGGGTGGTTCCCTGGTTACCTCTCATCAGGCCTGGGACATCCCCGCCCCGCTTCTTCAGCTCCCCGTAGCAGCCGTCGCAGACCTTGGCCATCCGGTCCTTGAGGTACTTCAGAGGGTACTTGTTTCGGGAACAGTTCCGGCACACGATCTGCAGGCCCAGTTGCGGATGCATGTCAGAGTGGTTCTCACCCTCCTGACACTTGCAGAGGGCCAGCATCCTCTCCCCTCTGCCTCCCCGCCCCCACCTCTTCCAGGGGTACGTGCCAGGTCCCCTGCTTTTCAGGTCTCCAGTGCAGCTGCACGGAACTTCTGTGCAGGTGCTCATCTGTTTCTTTCTGATGAGCCCTTACCCACAACAGACACTTTTTAAAAATCCTCACCAGAGGATATGTTCACTGATTTTTAGAGAGAAAGGAAGGGGGAATTGGAGAGAGAGAGAGAGCACCTGCTCTCTCAACTGGCTGCCTCCTGTATGTGCCCCAACTGGGGAGAGAACCTGCCACCTAGGTAAGTGCCTTGACTGGGGATCGAAGTGTAACCTTTCGGGTGTATGGGATGACACTCCAACCAACTGAGCAACCCAGCCAGGGCAAGATACTTTTTTTTACAAGGACAAAAACCACGTATGCTACAATTTTCTTTTCAGAACAGGGTGGTGCTATGGAAGGGGTGTGGCATTTGGAACCATGGTTTGAGGATATCAGCAGAAGGGCATTAACAGCCCCCACCTCACAGGGTTGGCGTGAACACACTGTGCCCTGGGCCAGCATGTGGCAGCTTCTGGATGCCCCTGAAACCCCACCCCATGCACCATGCCACCCCCCATGCACATACTCCCTCACAACAGAGAAACTCACCTTGCCACAAGCATGGCAGTGGTGACGCCGCAAGGTGAGGGAGAAGTCACAGCCGCAGTTCATGCACATCATAACGTGTGTGACAGGCACCAGAGTGGGGGGTCTCTCCCCCAGGCTGACCCCCAGCCTTTCCCGTATCTAGAGCAATGGAATGGGGCCAAGCTGTGTGGTCAGGAGACAGGCTGGGTGGGCACACCCTTTCCTGTACAGGGTATGTACGTGTGGGGGGCAGGGTGGATTCTAATTCTATAACCTCCCCCTCCCCATCCTGCACCCACCAGGAAGCTGATCTTGGGTTAGAAACAGAGCCAGGAGGAGGTGCCGGGCTCTGAGCTGGGGCCACACAGTGACTGCCCAAGCCAGTGGACACGGGACAGGAGAGATAGGAGCGCGGGCCAGTGCTTTGGTGCAGATATGTCTTTCCGGGTGTGTTGCTGGCCCAGGGAAACCCAGGGCTGTGTAGCTTGGTGTCAGGAGCTTCCCAGGGCCCCTACTCACCTCCACGCTGTGGTGGAAGGCAGCCAGAGCCTGGGCCTTGTAGTCCTCAGGGAGGGCTCTGCTCAGACAGCCATGCCACTCGTCCCGCTCTGCACAGGAGCTGTGGGCACAAGGTGGAGTTAGCGAGGGTGCACGAGGGGCCCAAGTGCTCGGCAGCGCCCTACCCCTCCCGCACGCCTGAGCCTCTGGTGTCTGGAATCCTACCACCAAGTACCAGCCAACTGCCAGATAGGCCTAGGCTTGCACCTCAGCACCAGCTGCTACAGGGCGGCCAGGGCCCACTGCTGTCCCCCAGGCCGTCTCTTTACCTACAACATGGGACTGTCAAAGTTCTTCCTCTCCCAGGGCTTTTGTGGGGATGAAATAACACGTGGGATACAGATGGGCTTTGTCAATGACAAAGCTAGGGATGTCAGGGAGGCTCTGAGGGCCCACCTTTTAGGAGGGACGGATAGGCAGGGGGCCGGGGGAGAGGGGCAGACAGAAGCTGGCAAAGGCCAAGGTCCCAGTCTCTCCAACTGCCCCCACAGTTTCTTACATAACACCCCAGACACTCAGTCATCCAACAAGCTGACTTCCCACATCCCCACGCTGTGCCCAGAAGTTACCTGTGCAGTGACAGCCACATTGGGCTGTGAGCTGCCTAATTCTCACAAGGCCCACTAGGTGTCACTCCTACCCTATACTAAGTATGTAACCTCAGCCAGATGCCCTGTCTCTAAAAGGAGATGAATGGGTCCCCGCTGTCCCAGGAAGCTTCAGTGTGAAGCATCTGGGTTAGCAGGGAGGTGACTGACCTGTCAGTGACAGTGGCTCCTTGAGGCCACTGGCCAAAGGGCGGTGCCCCTGCCTAAGAGAGACAAGCAGCCCCACCTGAAGGGCCAAGCCTGACCTGTCAGCCCCCTCACCTCATGGTTGAACAAACAGAAACCATACTCTGGGTCTCCCCAGGTCTCCGATTTTACCCAGAGTTGAGGGGAGGGGAGGCCATGGCACCCCCAACCAGGCATTACCTCTGCCACCAAGCCTCCCCTCACTCCCTGATATAGGTTCACTCCTTGAAATTTTCAAGGCTTCTTCTACCCCCAGGCAGTAAATAGTAGTGAAAAAGTGCTCTGGGTCACACAGTTCTGCATTTGAACCCCAGTTCTGCTTCACATGGCTGTGTGACCCCTTTCTAGGCCTCAACTCCCCAAGCATGGGCCCCCTCCAAGGGTGATGCGGAAGGTCAGAGGAGGGGCCTGAGACCCAGCAGGCGCCCAGTGCGGGTTACTCTTGTTATCGCCACTATTAAGTCTTACAGTGTTGTGTTCTGTATTGTAACCAGCTCACAACTCTGACCCAGAATGTGGGCTCCCTCCACCCGAGCAAATCAAGGCCTAAGTAGTCAGTCTCCTCAGCACACCAAACGCATCTAGGAGACAGCATGTGGGTCAGTGGGTACACATCCCATGTCACGCCAGAACCTCCAGCCCACGCAGAGGGCACTGCTGCCAACCTGGGTCATGCACGACCCGAGAGGAAAGACACCCAAGCCTTGGGAACCCTGTCCCACCCCCACCATGCCCAGTGCCACCCTGGTTTCTGAGCTTGGGCTGGCCTGGCCCAGAAAGCATGGCTGGGGAGCTGGGGGTGGGGGGCGTGGCACTCTTTCACTGCCTAAGGCCAGCCTGAGGAAAAACAGAGGGTTTTGAGTGGAAGGCCAAACCCCAAACCCTGGGGCTAGATAAGGAATGGTTGCTCATCTTTTGTCTCCAGACACAAAAGCCTGAAAGCAGATACTTTATAAACTAAGGGGCAAAATGCATTCTTTATTTGCCTTAACTTTTTGTGTTGCTGTAAAGACCCCACAGTCCGTAGAATTTCTCTACTATGAGACATTGCTATTGTTACATTTTAGGAAAAAGGGCTCACCCACATTTTTGGGGGGGAAGAGAAGTCATAGCTTTAGCAGATTCTCAAAATGGCCTGTGATCCAAAAATAGTCAAGAAACACTGAAAAGAAAAAGTCCTTTGATCCGAAAGATACCAAACTAAAACTGAAGGCATGTCCAACACTGGTCATTCCACTTTCCCACCCGAAACTCTGTCCCTTTATCCCCCAGGCCCGCCCTCCCTCCCTCCCCCTCCCCATACCTTGCAGACAGAGTCAGGCAGGACTCAGAAGTCTCAATCTTTAGAGCGTAGGGCACTTTCTCCATCACAGGGCGGCTGACCTGGAAGCCAACAGAGGCACCTCAGGGCGAGAGCATGAAGGGACAACCACAGACTAGGTTCTTCCCTGGTCCCACCACTGCCCCTCTCTGAGCCTGAGTTTCCTCGGGTGCTCAGACACATTCAGATGCTGTGTGTGTGTGTGTGTGTGTGTGTGTGTGTGTGTGTGTCTACCAACTCTGACTCTGATTGTGTGGTCCTTGGCCACTGCCCACCCCTGGGAAGGCTGAGGAGCCTCCCTCTCTGGGCCCAGCCTCCAGCAGTACCATCCTGCAGCACAAGCACCTGCTCAGTGACCGCTCTCTCCCACTCTCTGGGCCAACACACTCCTCAGAGGAAACCTCAGTTCAAAAGGAGAACAAACTCCCTTCTAAGAAAGGTGCTTTCTTCGCTCCCTCTCATGGAAGCCAGCTTCCAGGAGCAAGGGAGGCCCCCACAGTGCCTCTTATGGCCCTCCTTCCCCTCCTCCCATCCTTTCCCATTCTCCCAACTCAGTGTTCCTGCTCTGGTCCCATTGCCAGAATTAACTTCCTAAAACCTCCTGCCCATTAAGCCCTCAAGAATCTCCACCAGCTCCCAGCCATCCTTGTATTTGGGATGAAGCTACACTGACCAGGCGCCCTTCCCTCCTGTCTCTCCGCCCCTACCCATGAGATTGTCTAGCTGGGCAGGCATCTCTTTTACATTTCTTTAAAAAATGGCTGCCACTCAAATGGATATTTGCATCTCAAGTTCACAGAGGCACAGTCAAAAGGTGGAAGCAACCCACACATCCATCCGTGGTTGAATGGACAAAATGTGATGTTATCCATATGACCTCACTTACATGTGGAATCTAATGACCAAAATAAACTGATGAACAAAACAGAAACAGAGGCGTAAATACATGGAGCAGACTGACAGCTGTTAGAGGGGAGGGGGGAGGGGAGACGGATGAAAGAAGACGAAGGGATTAGACAAAGCATGTGTATGCAGGACCCACAGACACAGACTCTGCGGACGGCCAGAGGGGAGGGGGGCAGGGGCTGGGAGGAGGGAGACAAATGGTGGGAAATGGGGACATCTGTATTCGTGTCAACAATAAAAATATTATTGTTAAAAATGTGGTATATATGTACAATGGAATATTATTCAGACATAACAAGGAAGAAAATTCTAACACGGCTACAACATGGATGAACCTTGAGGACATGATGCTAAGGGAAGTAAGCCACTCGAAGAAGGACAAATACCATGTGATTCCACCTCTCCAAGGGGCTGGAGAGGGAGCGCCCACGCACTGTTAGCGTGAAAACAGTAAAGGAAACTGGAAAACAGTACGAAGATTCCTAAAAAAACTAAGACTAGAACTACCATATAATCCAGCTATTCTACTTCATTTTCTTTATTCGAAGAAAATGAAAACACTAATTTAAAAAAATACGCTCCTATGTTCACTGCAGTATTATGTACAATAGCTAAGATGTGGCAATAACCTAAGTGTCCACTGACAGACAAATGGACAACAAGGATGTGGTACATATATGTAACAGACTATTACTCAGCCATAAAAAGAATGAAATCTCGCCATTCGTGACAACGTAAACGAACCCTGAAGGTATAACACTAATAAGTCAGGAGGAGAAAGACAAAAAACGTATGATTTCACCCTATGTGGAATCAAAAAGCAAACGAAAACTCAGGTGGTTGCCAGAGGGTAAGGGGCCGGGGGCACAAAAGTGTGAGGGGTCAGCTGTATGGTGACGGAGAGCAGCTGGACTTTTGAGGGTGATCCTTTTGCGGTGTGTCCAGATATCGAGTTCTAATGTTGTAAGCCTGAAACCTGTATCACAAAAATTTAGTACATTAGAAAAATCGTGGAGAT
Source organism: Anoura caudifer (assembly GCA_004027475.1). Lineage (NCBI taxonomy): Eukaryota > Metazoa > Chordata > Mammalia > Chiroptera > Phyllostomidae > Anoura > Anoura caudifer. Next base: position 289,744 of record PVKU01000918.1, read on the forward strand.
AGAGTAGGAAGGCAGTTGCCAGGGGCTGGGGTGGGGGTGGGGAGTTGATGTTTGATGGGAGGAGGTCTCAGTTTGGGGAGGTGGATGGTGGTGATGATTGCACAACAATGTGAATGTAGTTAATGCCACAGAACTGTGTAGTTAAAAATGGTTAATTTTATGTATGATTTACTGCAGTTAAAAAAATTTACCAAACACCTACTTGTTTCTTCCCTTCGAGCCTTCACTTACACATTCTCTCTTCCTAGGACACCGTTTCCCACTGTCCACATATTATTCACTCTAAGGGACTCAGCTCTCTTCCTTCAGGAAGCCCTCCGTCACCACCCTCCCCTTCCCCACCACCCCTAGCCTATCCATAGCACAATCCTGCTGTGACCCACAACACAACACTACTCCTCAGGGCTTCCTCTTCCCAGATGATCTGTGAACTAGAAGCAGGGATGTTGTCCCCTCCTCACCCGAGGTCTCCCGGGCCTACCCCAGGGTGCCCAGCACCAGGCATTTACCTTCATGCTGGCCACCGGCAATGTGTTCTTCAGCCGGTACTTCCCATCCTTCTGGGGATATGTATACAGCAGCATGTCGCTCATCTGGGGAGAAGGAAACCCTATCAGACTTGTCTGGATCCCAGAAGGCTGCCCTGGGCTTCAGCCCCAGATGATCACTGAGCACCAGTGCACATGCATCCTGCATTCGCCAGTGACCCCCACCAGAGAGCAAAACCACTGTATGCTGAGACGTGAGCCCCATCCCCAGTTTCGCTCCTAGGTACATACTCAAGAGGAATACATGCAGATGCCCACAAAAAGTCAAGTTCAGGGACCTGCACAGAGACATTATTCACAGTAGCCAAACAGTGGAAGCAGCGCAACTGGATCTACACTGTGGACTCCCACGCGGCAACCAACGGGAACAAACCATCGGCACGCACGTGACACAGATGAAACACAAAGCATGCCGACTGACAGCAGTCGGACACAGAGTATACGCTGCTGGGTAACACATGAAATCCCAGAACGGGCAAGACTGATCTGTAACGGCAGAAACTGGGCCAGCAGCAGCCTGGGGCAGGGGTGGGGAGAGGCACTGCCGAGGGGCACAGGGGAACTTTCTGGGGGGCTGGAAATGCTCTATATCTTGACCCAGGTGGTGGCTGCATGATGATATAGCTTTGTTAATATACACTTAAGATTGATGCATCTTATTTTACATAAAATGAGCTTCTATAAAGTACAGTTAAGGGAGGGAGGGAGGGAGAGAGGCAGGAAAGTAGGGAGGTCGGTCCTTGGAATAGGGAGGTGGTGGGTCTTGTTCACCGCTGTACCTCCAGTGACACACTAGGTGCTGAGTTAGTGTTTCCTGAAGGGACAGCCATGGCTCCCCACCCCCACACAAGGCAGACAGGAAGAAACATAATGAAAGTTACTTCACCTCCTTAGGGGAGAGTGTTTCTGTTTGGCCAGAAGGTTGATAGTTTGAAAAGACGACGTCCCGCTCCAGGTGGCCCGTGGGCTGTCAATCCTGACCCTGCTCTGTAGCTGATGTATGACCACGGACAAGCTGTTTCCTTCTCAGAGCTCAGCTTTTGCACCTGCGAGGCTGGGGCTTCCTCTGTCCCTACCTCGCTATGGGTGCTGAGGGAGAATGGCCCGAGTGAGCCCACTCTGCATGGGAGCCAGTGTGAAGCAGGGGTGTTGTTGGCACTGACCAGGACATGGCCCCTGAGGTCTGAGACAGGGTGCAAACTCAGGGCTAATACTTACTTTCCCTGTGGACAGAGTCTGTTGAGGAAACATAATGGAAGAGTTTTCCTGCTACCAGCTCTTCTTGGGACCCCGGCATCCCAGCCAGAATATGGTTTTTGTCTATTCAACTCAGCCATTGTGGCCCCAGAGCAGCCACGACAGGAGAAACTGAGGCACTGACTGGCCAAACAACCTGCCTGAGGTTGCAAAGCTCGCAGGTGGCAGAGGCACGGTGGTAAGAAAATGAGTGTGCCTACAGCGTGTTTGGGTGTGCTGTGTTGGGGGTGGCCACACAGTGAGTCCTGAACCCATCTGGGACAGTGACAAAAACCCTGGACAGAGCCTCACTCATCAGCCCACTCTGAAGAACCCGGCTGTGTCAGTCACCAGAATAGTCCTAGCTTTTTTTGTGGCTGCCCTTTGAGCACCTGCTGCCATGGTAACTGCCTTTAGCACCCTGAGGTTTTATGAGGGGTTCAGGACTAGGTTGCCTCCTAATTGCCCAGGGTTCTCCTTTCCTCTTCAAGCCTGTGTTTTACACCCCTGATTTGGAGGAAGGAAGAGAAGTTCTTCATGGAGGAGAAAGGGGGAATTTCTCACAACAAGGAACCTCCGATGGGCAACCCCACCCACCGCTTGGGGCTGGAGGGGGACGTGGGGCCATGGTGGGAGCCTCTCCAAAGCATCACCAAAAACCCTGTGTGTTGGTGGGCATGTGCCCTGACTCTATTCTGCAGTTGAGATTATTTTATGCAACTGGCACTTTATGAGGAAGAAAAATTCTTCCTTCAGTGCATTTGCCATGATACTCCCTGGCTCAAAGACAGAATCTTAAAAGCAGCAAGACAAAAGCAGAGAGTTATCTACAAAGGAGTTCCCATAAGACTATCAGCTGATTTCTCAAAAGAAACTTTGCAGGCAAGAAGGGGCTGGAAAGAAGTATTCAAAGTGATGAAAAGCAAGGACCTACATCCAAGATTACTGTATCCAGCAAAGCTGCCATTGAGAATGGGAGGGCAATAAAGTGCTTCCCAGATAAGGTCAAGTTAAAGAAGTTCACCATCACCAAGACCTTACTATATGAAATGTTAAAGGGATTTATCTAAGAAAAAGAAGATAAAAACTGTGAACATTAAAATGACAACAAACTCACAACTCTCAACAACTAAATCTAAAACAAAAACAAAAACCAACTAAGCAAACAATAGAACAGGAACAGAATCACAGAAATAGAGATCACATGAAGGTTTATCAGTGGGGAGGGGAAGAGGGGAGAATGGCAGAAAAGGTACAGAGAATAAGAAGCATAATTGGTAGGTACAAAATAGATGGCAGCGGGGGGGGGGCAGTTAAGAATAGTATGGGAAATGGAGAAGCCAAAGAAACTTATATGCATGATCCATGGACATGAACTAAGGGGGGGAATTGCTGGAGGGAAGGTGGGTACCAGGCAGAGAGGGGCACAGGGGAAAAATTGGGACAACTGTAATGGCATAATCAATAAAATATACTTAAAAAAAGGAACCTGCCTGTCCATCCTCCTGCCATCTATCCCCCCCAGGGACATTGCTAACACCCACTCAGTAGAAGGCCCTGTGCTGAGAGAAACAGAGAACTGGACCTGGGCTCAGACCCTGGAGCACCTGAGGACTCACAATCACAGGGAACCAGAGAGACAGAGGTCGGTCATCATGACTGTGTGGGTGAGAGGCTACGAAGAAGGGTCAACTACATGCTGGAGGGAGCATGGAGAGGGAAAGGGGGGGAAGAGAAGTGGGGGGGGTGAAAGCTGGGGGAGGGAAAGGAGCAAGGGAGGAAGACAGACTGGGGAAGATCATGGCACGGTGTCTGCGCCTGGCATTCGAAGTCCCTGTGAGAAGAACGTGACCGGAGGAGCTGGCCAGATGGGGAACCAAGACTGGGGCGCTCCCTCTGCTCTAGTCCCTGCTTCACACACTTCCCTCTTTTCCAGGAGCGACTGTTTCCCTTGTCACCAGAAGGACACTGAAGCTCAGAGAAGCAATAGGACCTGCCATGGGCTGCAGAGCCAGTAAGTCAGAGCTGGGAATTGAATCCAGTCCGTCTGACTCCAACACTGGGGCTCCTCTTCGCCATCCCGGAGGCCTCCCTTTTTCATTCTGGAGAAGGAAAGCCTTGGGGGCACCCAGTCTGAGCCATGCTGGGGCCGAGGGAACTGATGACTCTGTAGCTCTAGGCAGGGAGGGGGGCCTGTGTCCCATGGGATAATTGTCAGAGGGAAGGGTGGCGATTGTTACCAGATAAGCTGCTTCTATGGGCCTCATTTAATTTTCAAAACTGTGCAGTATTTCCACTTTCCCTGTGGGAAATCGAGGCTCAGCCATGTCTGTGGTCTGTCTAAGGGTTACAGAGGGGCTAAGTGTCAGATCAGTATCTAACCAGCTCAGTCTTGCTCATTACCACACAGATGTCCAAAATTCACAGTATAGATTTCTTGTCAATGGAAAGAGTTTCAAATATTTAGACTCTAACAAGGAACAAGGGATGGCTTCTCTCACTGAACTTGAAGATCCATAACAAGGCAGGAGCCACATCTACGCAACCTGCACAGATCTTGGAGACAAATAACAAGTTGAAGAATCAATAGGCAGTGAGCTCCCCGTCACCAGAGGTATATAAGCAGAGTCAAAAAACTACCCAGAGAAAGGGACTCAAGCATCTCTGCAGACTTCAAGATACTTTTGAGAACTCAAACTATCCACTGAATTACCCACTCTGAACTATCCACTGTGTGGCTCTCATATCCCTTTCAAAGTTCCCATTTGGGTTCTATCTAATCTTTTGCCTGTAGCCAAAGCTCTCCCTTGCATTGCAGCTCAAACCGGCCAGAGCGGGGAGTTCTCTTGGGGTGGAGCGGTGGTAAGAGATGGCTGGTAGGAAGGACAAAGAGCTTCTTGTAGCTTAACAGCCACTGAGGTTTATGTTACCACACCACAGGCCTGGACATTCCCTGTTATTCCAGACTGTGGCTGTAAATCATTAAAAAATGATACATTATATTCTTTCTTGTGCACAGTGGAGGAAGTGGAAATGCTGGCCGGGAGGTGCAGCCCTGGTTCCCTCTGGGGCTCTGCCACCAACTTGCTGGGCGGTCTGGCCAAGTCAACTCTCTCTCTGGATCTGTTTTCTTATGAGTTAGATAAGGTGGTTGGAGAGTTATTCCTGGTTTTAGGATGTTTAAGATGAGGACATGGGTAATTAAATTTTGGCACCATTCCATTCAAGATCATTGAAATAATAAATGAGGGATGGGCTGTGGTTTCCAAGGGTCAAGCTCTCAGCTTTCTGGAAAGCTCAGCTACACAGAATGATCCACATCCTACAGATTCAGCTCCGTTCCAGTCTTCTACTCTGCCTTCCAGTTGTCCTTGAATCCTGGTCCTAGGAAATTTCACAGAACTTGAGAGTCCGAGGGCTGGGTTTGGGGGTCAGGTACATACCAAGAACAGGTGCCGGGGGCGTCTGTTTTTCCCTATTACTTTCATCAGTGTCCCTTCCTTCAGAAACTCCTGTGGGGAGAGAAACAGAGCTTGGTGGTCAGGCTAATGCCCCCCACTGCTCTAGAGAAAGGTGGGGGGAGGCCCTTGAGTGGAAAACTTCAATTACGATGCTTCCTGGAGGACCAGAGGGCAGCTCGCAGTGGATTCCCAGCCTCAGGGGCGTGCACTGTGCATGCTGTAGCTGCTCTGGAGACAGACACCCTGGCCTCTTGGGGGCATTCCACCTTGAATTATGCCAAGCCCCGACATGGTTCTCGCCACAGAGTGGTTCAAACAATAACTCCCGCCCTGGTTTGCTGCCACAAGAGTCCATTCAGGACAAAGCCTTGGAAGGTTTGCTAAAACAGGTGCAGATCTGTGAGCAGTTGCTATGCCCACCTTAATTCTGGAGGGTACAAATAGATGCTTAATACATATTTACTAAACTGATGACCCAGGCCAAAACATTAAGTGTGGTTTTATACAATCTCAGGCCAGTGAGATCCCTGCTAATTCTGAGTAAAATCTGAGCACAATCTCTCATTTCTTTGTCTCTTCTCCTTCAGGGACTGTAACAGGTGGTAAACACATTTGTTAGCATTTTTGAGCTGAATTTCATGTTTTCCAACTAAAAGCTTAAAAGTAGATAAATTTGTCCCTTGAAAAATGTTATTTTTAAGATGCTCTGTTGGGGCTCTTGAGAGATGGTGTTCCTGATTTCCCAACGATGCCGAACTAAACTGCACTCAGTGTCGCTTCTTCTCAGGGGTGAAGAGAACCACTGGGAACACTGAACCCAAAGGCACTGTTCCTTTAAAGGCCTTGAGAGTGGAAAACCCCCAGGGAGGCAGTCCATGGGCCCTGTGAGCCCAGCCCTGCCCTCCCTCCTCCCGGGTAAACAGCACCTGCAGCCAGGCCTGTCTGGGGCCAGCCCAACTGAACAATGGGGCTTATCAGAGCCTGGCCTGCCGGCTGCCAGCACGCCCTCTGCCCCTGCCCATGGTGGCGGTGGCACTCACCCTTCCTGGCTGGAGGAGATCCCCTTGGCCCAGAACACTGTGCTCAATGTGGACGAGCTTCTGCAGGTTTTCCTGTGGGCAGGAGCAGGGAGGGGGGAGATGGTCAGCTCCCCTTCAAGGGGTCTTATCTCCTCTATAAGGGCTGGTGTTGCTTCTGCTTCAGAGGAGGAAAATGCAGCCCAGAAGGACCTTGCCCAAAGTCTGACCTCCAGTCAGAGGCAGGACTGAGACCTGAGCCCAGGTCTGCAGGAGGCTGTGTGTGGACTGCACTTGACCAGGCTAGTCCTCCTGGGCCTGGGGGCTGACACTGCCATCTTTCTGCACGCCATGGTGGTGATCTGTGGGCCTTGCTGTGCCCTCCAATACCCCTGTTAGTCTCGGGGCTACTGCTCCTACTCTAAGCCTGTGTCCCCATGAGGACCAGGGTACCCAGACTTCAGTAACCCAGAGGTGACAAATGCCCAGGGCCAGACCGTTTCTCTGGGCTTGCAGCCCAGGGTGGGGCCCCTGAGGGACAGTAACCAAGAAAATTCACCACTTGGGGAGAAAATGGGCCTGTGCTCCTTGAGCAAAAACAAGTGTGCCTGAGAATTCCTCATCAGTACCCCATGGAGTTAGCACCCACAACATGTAAAGTGACATATCTTTCCCCCCTCTATGAAGCATCCCATAATACTAGAAATAACAAGCATCTAACCCACGGGGCAGGTGTCCCTTGAACTGCAGAGGGTCAGGTTCTAAAATCAATGAATGAGGTAAAAGCTGTGTGTAGAGAAATTGCCTTGGAAAATGTCTTTATACAGTCCATAGTTTGGGGGATAAAATTCTACACATTAGAAGTGTTTAATAGTTTTCCGTTTCCACTTATGATGCAGAAGGCTATAAGAGAACAATGCCCCTACCCTAAGAATGAGAAAAAAACAGATAATCTACACAATCATAACTCTTCTTAAGCTTATAGGAGAGCTGATATCACAAGGTAATGAAGTGAATGGAAGCCGAAAGACTCACAAGCCCCATCACTGAGACATGAACTGTCGTGCCTTTAGCAACACACAGAAGGAAGAGGCGGCTGGCAGACAGCACAGGTGGCAAACACAAGGCCTGCCCTGTTTTACCCGGCCTAGCACCTTGTTTCTACCCAGTGGCAGCGCCAAGCTCTTAACTGTTAAGGAGCAGTTACATTTATACAGTCCTGAAATTACATTCAACCCTTTGAAGGCAACCTCGAGGCTGGTGTGGCCCCCGGTGAAAATGAGTTTGACACCCCTGGCATAGAGGGTGGGAAGAAAGCAGCTAAAATGTTAATGAATTTACAGGTATGGGCTGGAAAGACAGTTTAGGATAACAGGGAGTCCCAGACAAGAGAAACTTCTGCAGTCACTTGCAAGCTCTTTCCAGAAGTTTCTACCAGGTTCTTACAAGGAATACTGGGGGCAGAGCAGGGGACCAGAAAGAACATCCCCGCCCCCAGCCCACCTTGGTAGTGAAACCAATGCTGTGTGCCCCAAGGACAGGGGGACATAACCCCTTGGGTCCTGGAGGGTGCACCAATACAAAGCAGAAACCTCTAAGACCTGCCAATATATAAAGCAGAGTTGGCTGCCAAACAGGGGAGGGGCAGGCATGCTGAGAGAGTCCAGGTCCCAGGCCCTGCTTAAGACTGAGGCTTGTCCTGAAGAGCCAAGATTTATGAGCTTAGCACTGAGTAACAGGAAACAGCAGTGTACCTCAAGAAGGGGCAAGAGCACGGGGAGAGGTCCCTTCTGTGATACAGGAACTGCTAAAAGCTGACGATGGAGTAGGAATGTAAGAAAAACTCTCTGGCACTTCAGCCCTACAAACAGTACCAGGTAATAACAGTCCCCTTTTAGAGGAGCATAAAATCTGTGGGGTGCTGAAGGTGACAATGGTGACAATAAAACCCAAAGCTAGTTCAACTACTGACTGGATTGACCCATCCCCCACCCCACATGAACAGCATGACCAAAAAAGAGGCACACCCACTTCTGGGGGCAGGTACTATTTCCCTCAGTCTCTATAATTCTTCTACACATAATGTTGGGCATTCGACCAAATATTATGAGAAAAAAATCAAGAAAGAACCCCAACTAATTTTCAAGAGACAAAGCATTAAACAAAGCCATAATGAGAGGTGACACAGATGTCAGAACCATCAGACAGGACTTCAGAGTAGTTACGATTAATGTGTTCAAGGAGCTGGTGGAAAGGGCAGCGTGTGTGAACATATGGAGAATTTCAGCAGAGATGGAAACTGTACAAGAGTCAAACGGAAATGCTAAAAATAAAAACATGATATCACAAATGATGAATTCCTTTGATGGGCTTAACAGGAAACTGAACAGCTGAGGGAAAAAAATCAATGAACTTGGAAATAGGTAAGTAGAGATTAACCAAACTGAATCACAAAGAGAAAAAAAGTGCAGGGGGAAAAAAAGAACAGAGCATCCAGGAGAAGTTTCCAAAATTAATGAATGACCGCCTGAAACATAATATCATACGTCAACTGTAAGTGGAAAACAAATTAATTTTTAAAAATAAATTTAATGAATGACAACAAATCATAGGTCCAGGAAGCCATGAATCAAACAGGATAATTTACACCCAAGCCCCTAAAATCACACACACTTAGACATCACCATCAAACTCCTAAAAGTCCAATGTAAAGAAATTTTGAAGGCAGCTAGAATAAAAAAACACATTAAATAAGAAAGATAAATATCACCATCACAGCAGATTTCTTATCAGAAACTATGTAGGCCATAAGACAGTGGAGTGGCATCTTAAAAGTACTGAAAAAAAATGGTCAACTCAGATTTCCATATCCATGAAAAATATCTTTCAAGAATGGAGATAAACTGACTAATTAAATAAGTGGATAATGGACATTGGGAGCTAGGTTTCTCACTGTTGGAGTGGAAATTTACAGATAAGCAAGAGGTGGAGGCCGGAATAATCCATCCATGCGGTATCAACTAGAGCTGGAGACATCAGTAAGAACTTACGTTTAGCTTCATATAGGTGATTACATATAGAAATAGACATGCAGGTATATGGGTTAGTACAGATGACCCTTGAGCGACATGGGTTTGAACAGCACTAGTCCACTCATATGCAGAGTTTTTTCAACTGGCCCAAACAGTTCCAACCACGTTGTTCACGATGACTGTGTGTCATTGGGAATCTGTGCACACAGAAAGCCAGCTGAGTTGTATTCAGATTTTCACTCGCGTGGGAGGTCGGTGCCCTTAACCCCCATGTTGTTCAAGGGTCACCTGTACATACACATATATTTCTTTGCTTTGTCAGCAAAGATGACCTAAAAGAAACAATTTCCCAGTAGCAATAAGCACACCTAGTGCCCAGATCCTGGTTTCTAAAAGCATTGTACAATTAGGAAATCAGGGTTCCTTGGAGAAATGGCCGATTCTAAGACTGGGACAGGAAATATACATCCAGATGAGCCTGGAGCACCTTGTAATGTCAGAAAGTAAGAAAGTGCTAAAAAAAAATAAAGAAATGAAAACCCACTCAAACACATATGCATTGGGGGCATATGGAAGGGTTACAGGGACCAACAGAAGGGGAGGGGCTCCGAAGAGCCAATGCTGGAGCAATCTGAGCAGTATGAAATACAACAAAATACAGTACAAAATAAAGCAGTATGAAATTCAACCCAAAGCATAAAGTAAATATACTTGAGTCCTAACTGACATGAATGATTGATTTCTTTATGGTGAATGCATGAACAAATGAAGGTGAAGAGACAAATCTCCTGTGCAGAAGAATTCCAAACAATTTAGGTGGATACTCTGCCCTTAAGGAGAAGGAACATAACTCCCCATTCCTTAAATGTGGGCTGTGCATAGTAACTTTCCTCCACAGAGTGTGGGCGAGGTGGTGAGCACGTGTGTCAAACTTCACCGTGGAGAAGTGCGACACATGTCACCTCGGCCAGGGGGTCAATGTCGGCATCAACAGTCACCTATCGTGTTGCTAGTATGCGCCCCTCACATGATCTGATGGAAGTGGGGCTTTATTTCTGTGATCTTCTTCCCCCAGATCACAAACCTCATCTAATCAGAAAAATATCATACAAATTCCAAAAGAGGGACATCCTACAATGTACATGACTAATATTTTTCAACATTGTCAAGGTCACCAAAAATAAGGAAACTGTGAAACTGTCATAATCAAAAGAAGACAAAAGAAATCTTAACGAACTATGGTTTTCAGTTAATAATATGGTATCAATATTGATTCTTTAATGTAACACATGTTCCATGTCAATGTGTTAATAATAGAGGAAACTGGATGCATGGGAACTCTCTGTCCTCTCCATTTTTCCTGTAAATTTAAAACTGTTCTAAAAAGTAAACTCTTATCAGAAAGTAGAACGGCGTTTGCAGGCACTGGGGGGAGGGGAGGGCAATCAGTGTTTCCTGGGCGCAGAGGCTCAGGAGGGGACGGGGAAAGAGTTCTGGAGATGGCTGCGCAATGACATGAACGTGCTTAACGCCACCGAATTGTCTGGTGAAAACTGGTTAGGAGAGTAAATTCTTTGTTATGCATATTTTATCCCAATAAAACACTTGTAACAAATAAAGTATATTTAAAAAATAAAGGTGAAACTGGTAGAGTCCATACTCGTCCACGTCTCATCAGTCTTTCTGGAGGGAGATATTTCACTTCCATGCTGTGGAGAAGAGAGCAATCAATGGGTAATTTGATTTCCGGTCTCAAAAGCCTGACCTTCTACCCAGACGTCTGATTTTTCTTCATGGGATTCGCCTGAGGCTTGGTCTGAGCGCTTGCAGCTGGAAGCCAGGCACATTGACCCTCTGATCAAATCCCTGCTCAGCACTGGAAGAAGCTCTCACTGCTGACAAAACTGGAGCCAGCTCCAAGCCTCTATGCTCACACGGAATGACACACCTCGTGATTGGGGTAATAAAAAAATCCCAAGTGCAGGGGGCAAGGAAAAATATTCCCTGTGTAAGTTTAAATGTACCCCACAAAAAGCAGAGACTGCATGTCAGCATGCGGATGTGTATTCACGTAAGGCTGTGTGCGGGGTGGCAGGTATGAAGTGTGCAAGCAAGTCTGGCCTGGTGGTTAAGGCAGGTGAGAGTTTAGGGAAAGTGTTTTCAAAAGATAGAGCTGGGACAATTAGATACTCATATGCAAAAGCGTAAATTTTAACCATACCTCATACCATACGTAACTATTAATATGAACTCAAAATTAGACTAAGAGATCAAAATGTTAAACATAAAACAAGAAAACTCCTAGGATGGGGAAAGGGGAAGGGTTTTCAGGAACAGCTATAAAGGACACATGGACAAAACCAAGGGGGGTGGAAGCAGGGGAGGGAGGTGGGTATTGCTGGGGTGGAGGGGGAGTGGTAGGGGGTAATTATAGACAACTGCAATTGAACAGCAATAAAATAATTTAAAAAATAATAAAAAGCTTCAAAAGGTTAAAAAAGAAAAGAAAACTCCTAGGAAAAAAATATAGGAGAAACATTTTGTAACCTTGGATAAGGCAAAGATTTCTTAGATAAAACATTAAAATCATAATCCATAAAATAAAAAATTAATAAGGTGGGCTTTTTATTAAAATTAAGAACTTCTGGTCTTCCAGAGACACTGTTAAGAGAATGAAAAGACATGCCAGAGGCTGGGAGAAATTATTTGTGAATCATTATCTGATAAAGGAGTGAAAGAAGGCAGACAAAAAAGAGCATATATTGAATAATTTCATTTTACAGAATTCTAGAAAATGCAAACTAATCTACAGTGCCAGACAGCAGACCAGTTGTTTCCTGGGGATGGGGAATAAGGGATCACAAAGGGGTCATGGCAAACTTTTTGGGGTCACGGATGTGTTCAGCATTGTGATGGAGCAGGTGGTCTCATGGATACATAAAAACATCAGGTCTTCTAGAAGTGTACATGTTAAACATGTGCGATTTGTAGTACATAAATTGTATTCCAAGGCAGAACTGGGCATGCTGGAGGGGTCCTGACCTGTACCCCACAGAAGAAGCCCAGAGGCTGGACTTACCCCTTGCTCCATACTGTCGTTGGCATGGTCTGTGACCTTGGAGATGAGGGTCAGTGCACCTGAGGAGGGAAGCACAGCAGATTGCTGGGCCTTCTGGGGAGGGCCAGTCTAGTTGCCGCCATCCTTGCCTCTTCTCTATCTCCCCTCCCCATGCCAGCTCCCGAGATCACTGCATTTTCAGGGCTTTGCAAGTGGGTAGCACGGATTCTTCCCATGGTTGGGTCAGGTTACAACCCCAAGCCTGGAGTTGCCACCACTGTCTAAGTGAACTTGATGGTGAATTGACCACTTTGTATCTCAGTTCCCCTGGCTGTAACCTGAATCTATTAAAAGAGGAACAACTGTGGCAGGTCATATGAATAGCCGCAGAGAATTTGGAGGATGCAGGGACACTGGGGTGAGTGCTTTAGACCTGGCACTACCTTCTATCTCCAAATTCCATTAACCCCCTCCTCCTCTGACCAGAAGACAGCCCATCCTAGGGAGTCCCATGCTGAAGTGAAGGGGGGGTCACCTCAGAAGCCTTAGTGGCTTCACATCACTGCACCCCCAGCTGGTGGGGAGGGGATGATGTCCTGGGCCTAGAACTGGTGTAAAGAACTGGAGCAAAACAGGATTGTGTCCCCTCCTCTGAAGTTCATGTTGGACTTACCCTGTGTGTCGTCATACTCAGCTGAGTCCGGGGAAAGGTTATTCAAATAGTCTGCAGGCAGAATGAGAGCCAGGCATCAGTTTGCCCCGGGGAGGCCAGCCCTTCCTGTCCACAACAGGAGCCCGCTCTCTCCAGAGAAGGAAGAAAAGTTGCAGAAGAGTGGGGTGCCCACCCTCTCCCCCGTTAGCCCCATCACGACACCAGGCCAGCACATGACCAGGCCGCCAGGACTGCCACCAGCTCCACTGCCACCACTGCCGGCTATTCTCTCACGAGTGACTTCTGTGTGCCTGACTTTGTGTCTTCAGGATACAGACTCAAACACGGTGAGACCCTGCCTTCAAGAAGCACCCGTCCAGGGGACACAGGTGTGACTGTTGACACAGTGGAGTGTGACATGTTCAGGCTTTAACACATTCATAACCACAACGCTCTCCACACAGGCTGTCGCCGCTCGGGCTACCTCTCCCATCACTCATTCATTCTGGCAGAGCCACCATCTGCTGTTTCTTACCCCAGTGCCTTTGCACTCAGTATTCCCTCCACCTGGCACTCTCTTCCTTTAGATCTGAACAGGGTTCAGAGCCTCACTTTGCTGAGCCCTGTGATGCCGCCTCCTCAAAGTGGTCTTTCCTGAGTGCTGTATCTAATCAGACCACTGCTCACCTGCTTTATTTTTCTTCAGCACTCTTATCACTGATGTGTATTTTTATTTTCTATTTGTTGGTTAGAGTATAAGCTCCACAGTGTCATAAAGCCTGGCTGTTTAGTTCACTGCTATATCTCTGGCATTTAGCACGGGGCCTAGAACATAGGGGCTACTCAATAAATATTCATTGAATTAGATGAATTCTGTCTCCTGGCCCTATGTACTTTTCTTATAGCCTTGGTCACTACTAGGAATTCCGTGGGTATTTCTGTACATGTGGCGGCCTCCCCCACTGCAACGCAGGGGGAGGAGTTTTTGTCCATTTGAGAGGCAGCTGGGTGAATGGGTCTGGAGCTCTGAAAACAGCTGCATGTGTTTCTGGCAGGTGCAGGTAGGGGAGGGGATGACATTTCCTGGGGAGAATTTGTACAGAGGGAAGTAAAGAGGACCTTGGACAGTGCCAGAGAAACAAACATTTGTGGGAAGGTGGAGGAAGAGAGGTCATCAGGTCACGGGGAGGATGGAGCAGTGAGAGAGGCAGGGGAGAGAGTGTGGCACAGAGGTCCCATGATGAAAGGGCTCAGGAAGCAGGGGTGGTCAGTGGCAAAGCGGCAGGGAGGGAGGGCCGCAGGGAGGGAAGGCCAGCAGGACCTGGGCTAATGGGCGAAAGTGTGAATCTGTGATTAGGAAGGGAGAGGTGAGAGGAAGGTACAAGAGATGGCCACTGAACTGAGGCTTCCAAGGTAGCAGCAAGGGGTCCAAAGCTCAGCTGGAGGGAAGCTGGTGGCAGGGTCTGGTTCCTCTGGAGGGACAGGAGGCAGGAACTGAGCGCAATCCTCCCCCACCCCTTCCTGCCAGGCTGGGAGGGGAGGTTGTGATCATACACCTTGCCATCATCACGCCTACCCCTCCTTAGGGGCCTTCCCTCCCCACAGCCTCAGTTACCTTGACCCATCATCGGGCCCACCTGTGAGGAGCACTTGGTACTGGAAGAGGCGCTGAACCACCCGCAGCAGCCTGTGCTTCACGTTCTGGCAGCCTCCTTGCTGACTCTGCTGTTCCGAAGAGATGGGGCGGACAAAACTCCGTCAGGGACCCTGGCCTTAGGGCACTGGGCTCATGCATTCTACATGCACTGTCCCATCCAACCCTCTTCCTGGCCAAGCTGAGCTTCCCCCATCTCTAAACCAGTTTCCCCTCTTCCAGGAAGGCCTCCCAGATGAGCACCACCCTGCTGTGACAGTTCATTCCTTCAGGCTCACAGTCTGTGCTACATTCAGTAATGCTTCTAGTGCTAGTAAGAGAAAAAAAGCCCCCCATTTTCATGCCCAATAACTGGATCCCCAGTTGGTGGCTTTTTGTTGGTCACTCAAATGGCTCCACTTTGCTTTGTGCTTTTCTACTGGGACAGGAGAAGGGCTACTGAAACCCTCCCTGTAGCTGAGGCTCACTGAGCTGCCATCTTCTGGGTTCTTCCTTCTACAGGGTCACCCTCCCCACTTCTCAGCCCCCCACCCCAGCTGGAGGGTGGCCAAGAAGCCCCACTGATTTGCTTTTAGCCATGCCCCCCCACCCCCACCCCTGTATCCTTAGAGCAAGTTCTCAGAGGACCAAGGGACCCACCTCAAATTCATGGACAGCAGCTGCCAGCTGGGGAGAATGGAGGCAGTTCTCAGCAAGCAGACTTAGATACCTGTCAAACTGCAGGATGTGAGCAGCATGGTGGTCAAACTCCTGCTCCCGAGCCAAGAAGACATCGGCCACCTTCTGCTGGCCCTCCCTGCAGCCAGGAGGGGGGCAGGACAGGGAGAACTCAGCCTCGTGACCAGCACAGTGTTAGACAGTGAGAGGTGGAGCCCCAGCCCCAGGTGTGGCACCCAGCGGGCTCCTCCCACCGTTGTTTTACTGTGGGCAAATGACCGCACACCTCTGTGTCTAGGCTTCCACATCTGTCAGATGGAGACACCATTTCATGTGGGGTTTTTAACCCGATCCCCCACCCCCTAGGGCAACAGGAGCAGGGGCTGGCGTCTGGGGACTGCTCACCAGTGCAGC
This sequence comes from Anoura caudifer, assembly GCA_004027475.1. Lineage (NCBI taxonomy): Eukaryota > Metazoa > Chordata > Mammalia > Chiroptera > Phyllostomidae > Anoura > Anoura caudifer. The sequence goes on from PVKU01000918.1 coordinate 305,472, forward strand.
AGCCTCTCTCCCAGCTCCTCCAGGATCCCCTGATGAAGGTCGAGGATGGCCGGGAGTTTGCTCAGGCCACGCCTCAGCTCCTCCTTGGCCACTGTGTCCTTGCCCTCGTGGTCCATTTCATCCAAGGCCCTCACAACAGCTCCGTGGAAATCCTAAAACCCCAAAGGCCTGTTACCTGTGGGTTGATAGGACTGAACACAAGTCCTCCCTGGCATTTCCCTTGCGGCTTTGGAGCCCTGGTCTACTGATAGCTGGGACCTTAAGCAAATGTCTCAGGCCCCAGAGTTCTCACCTGTCCAACAGGGCTGATTACACACACCTGCGATCACAGGCAACTGATGGCCAAGGAGCACTGAACACAACTCCTGGCACAGAATGGGAGGCTTAAAACAGGTTCATTCTGCCCCCTTCGTGTGGGATCTTGGGTGCACGCTCTTCTTTTACAAGGTGGGTGAGAAGTGGGGTAATTCCTTCTCTGAAGAAATATAAAGCTCTTCTTGACAAAGAGCCATTTTTGAAGAGGTTCATGCACTGGGTTATTTCAAAACAAAGTCTTAAGAAGTCACAGACATCTACTCCATGGCATATCAAGCAGTCACTTAAAATGATGCAGACAGTGACTATGTAAAATATGCATGACCTGGCACTGAGAAATCAAGAAAGGACACAAAGTTGTCTTCCCACCTGAGTACAGCTGTATAAAAAATGAACAGAGCAAAAAGCTAAAAGGAAATGGAGTGAAATGGAAACAGTGGCTATGTCAGGGGTATGGAATTAGGAATGATTTTTTTTTCTTCTTGTCTCTGTTTTCTAAAATTCTGTATCAAGATTAATTACTTTAAGTATTAAACTAAATTTAATAAAAATTAAAATGATAAATAATGCAAGACTTCTTTCTCACAAAAATATTTTTAATTATATTTTATTGATTATGCTATTACAGTTGTCCCATTTCTCCCCCATCATTCCCCTCCACCCTGCACACCACCTCCCACCCACATTCCCCTCTTTGTCATAAGTTCTTTAGCTTCTACTTTTTCCACACTATTCTTGCCCTCCCCCTGTCTATTTTCTACCCACCATCTATGCTACTTATTCACTGTACCTTTTCCCCTCTCTCCTCCTCCTATTTTCCTGTTGCTAACCCGCCACGTGATCTCCATTTCTGTGTTCCTGCTCCTGGTCTAGATGTTTGCTTAGTTTGCTTTTGTTTTAGGTGTGGTTGTTAATAACTGTGAGTTTGCTGCCTTTTTACTTGACAGTAAACCTCCAGCAGAGGTTTACTTCTTTTTCTTAGATAAGTCCCTTTAACATTTCATATAATAAAGGCATGGTGATGATGAACTTGACCTTATCTGAGAAGCGCTTTATCTTCCCTTCCATTCTAAACGAAAGCTTTGCTGGATAGAGCAATCTTGGATGTAAGTCCTTGACTTTCATGACCTGGAATACTTCTTTCCAGCCCCTTCTTGCCTGGAAGGTCTCTTTTGAGAAATCAGCTGACAGTCTGATGGGAACTCCTTTGTAGGTGGCTGTCCCCTTTTCCCTTGCTGCTTCTAGAATTCTCTCCTTCATTTTAATCTTGGGTAATGTAATGATGATGTGCCTTGGTGTGTTCCTCCTTGGGTCCACCTTCTTTGGGACTCTCTGAGCTTCCTGGACTTCCTGGAATTCTATTTCCTTTGCCAGATTGGGGAAGTTCTCCTTTATTATTTGTTCAAATAAATTTTCCACTTGTTGCTCTTCCTCTTCCCCTTCTGGTGCAACTATAATTCAGATGTTGGGACATTTAAAGATGTCCTGGAGTTCCTAAGCCTCTCCTCATTTTTTTGAATTCTTGTTTCTTCCTTCTTTTCTGTTTGGTTATTTCTTCCTTCTGGTCCACTCCATTGATTTGAATCCCAGTTTTCCTCCCATCACTATTGGTTCCCTGTGCGTTTTTCTTCATTTCACTTATTGTAGCCTTCATTTGTTCCTCTAATTTGTGACCAAAATCAACCAATTCTGTGAGCTTCCTAATCACTAGTGCTTTGAACTGTGCTTCTGATTGGTTGGCTACCAGTGCTTTGAGCGCTGCATCTGATAGGTTGATCACCTCCTGGTCGCTCAGATGAATTAGCTCTGGGGCCTTGGTCTGTTCTCCAGTTTGAGCCATCCTTGGTCTTGTTTTTTTTTTGTTTTTGGTTTTTGTTTTGTTTTTTTTTGTCTGGTTGCGGCTGTTACAGAGTGAGGGGTGGAGCCTTAGGCATTCACCAGGGCAGGGCAGCCCAGTCGCTGGGTTGTGATGCTGGATGTGGGGGCGGGGTCCGAGAGGGAACAATGGCATTTGCTCCATGCTCTCTCGCTAATTCCAGTCCCTTCAGCCACTTTCCCCAAGCAAATTGGGCCCTTCTGGTGCTGATTTCCATGTGGGTGGGTTTGCACATGCTCCAGGACCCCGTGGGTCTCCCCAATGAAATCTCCTGTAAGGCTGAGACTCCCTCCCAGCACCTCAGCCCCCACAAGTATTTTCAATGGGTGCTTTTAGGCTTCACTTCCCGGCGCTGGGGCCCTGTGTTGCACAGTCTGTCTTGCTGCCCATTTTCTCCTGGTTTATCTGTGCGTGAATCCATGTCTGCGGTCAGCTGCCTTGTGTGCCCCACTTGGCCTCCTCACATTTGGCAGCTGGCAACCGATGCCTGTGTGCCTGGGGTGACTGTGCACCTGGGACCACCAGCCACCGTCTTATCCTGCCATGACTGACTCCTCCGGCCATGGACTCCGCCTGCTGCTGACTCCACCCCTCTTATGGGTCTGGGTGAATCATTGTCAGACTCCTGCACAATTCAATTTTCTCTCTGTCCTGTTTGGGGTTTTTTTTTTTGGTTCTGTATTTTTGTTGTCCTTAATCTTGGTTGTGAGAGGAGGCACAGCGTGTCCACCTATGCCTCCATTTTGGCTGGAAGTCCACAACAAAAATATTTTATCTTTAAATACAACTGCTTCTGCAGAAGGCCCAGGCCTGTAGTTTTAAATACAAGAGGTACCCTGAGACAACCTTGAATTGTGGAGCAATGCATATTGGGAAAACCTCAGCATCAGGGATCATGTGATCCAGCCTCTATCAGGAAGGTCAAATTACCTTTACAACATTCAGGAAGGATGATCGCTTTGCTTTTTTTTATTGCCTACCTGACAGGGAACTCATTACTGAGCAAAGACAGTTAATTCCACTGCTGAACACTTTTCATTGCTAGAAAGGACTCTTTATAGAGCGATCTAAAAGGGGAAAGTGCCTAACAGGATGGGCAGTCCTTCCTCCAGGAAGTCTTTCTGGTCTTCTCCCAGGCATAAAAGGAGTGCAGGGGAGATTTAGTGGTGACAGGACAGGGCTAGGGAAAAGGGCAGGGAGGTGGGATAGAAGCAGAGAGAGGGAAGGTGGAAGGGAAGGGAAGGGAAGGGAAGGGAAGGGAAGGGAAAGGGGAGGAGTAGAGAAGAGTGAAGAGAAAAAGGAAAGAGAGAGAGAAGGAGGAGACTGAGGGAGAGAGGAGGAAGGTGGATGGAGTGATTGATAGAGAAAGTGAGACAGGGCACATGAAAGGCAGGAGATTCATGCCCCTCCAACCTCTATAAAGAGGCTGCCTATGTTGTCAGACAGGATAGCAGATGTGGAGGTTACAAAGGTCTCACTTCCTGAACACTTCATCCTGTCCTGCACTGACCCCCTGCCGCTGCAACCTGCTCTGCCGGGAATTGTGGGAAGCACAAGGGTAGGGCGGCCCACCCTGGCTTGCAGTCCCAAGGAGGAAGGATGAGCTGGTTCCTGCTGAGGCTGGCCCTCACCAGCACCGGACTGGTATAACTCGAAGGTCTTGGGATACCTCTAGCCCCATCACTAAGGTCAGAAACGCTTGGGGCTGAGTTTTGAACTAATGAATAGATTCTCTGGCCGAAGACATATATGTCCTTAAGTGGAGGCCGCATGCTTGAACTATAATTAGAAATGAATGTCATTGTGTCTGAGCTACCATAGCCCTTACCGAAAGCATGTTGCAGAGGGTGGGGAAAGTGTGAATTATGAGTAAGAGGGCAGTTAGGTGGGGAGCATGGCTACTGGGGGGTTGCGGGGGTTAGTATTTAGCTATTGTTTCTGCCCATAGCTGACTCTGGGATACAGGATCATTCTGAACCTGGAGGGAAGGTTTCTCTGCTGACTTGGGGGCAGGAGGACCCTCCCACTCTTTCCTTGAGAATCTCCCTGTTCAGGACCCAGCATTCAGGCCAGCAGAGTCTTCTCAGTTCTGGTGTCCCAGAGAAAGAAAGAAAACGTCCTGATGAGGACAATGACCCTTGTTGCTTGAGCAGCTGGTTGACAGAGGACTTTCGACATATTCTCTCATTGGCCAGGTTCAAGCCCAGTATTTTAGTACAAGTGTAGCTGAATGACTGTGGACAAACTGTAACCTATCTGAGCCTCAGTTTCCTCACCTGTAAAATGGTGAAAACAGTATAGCATGAGGCTGGTGGGCACTCATCCTGATGTTTAAAACTGCAAAGTGCTGCCCCTATGACAATCATGGTTATATTTTAGATGTGACAACTTCAGAGCAGGGCCACATCTGTTTTATTTCTCACCATGTTTCTCAGGTCCAGCAGTGTATGTGACAGAACAGGACTGTTATAGTGCTTGCAGACTGATGGACTGCAGGACCCTTATTTAGCAGAAAAGGAGAGTGAGTCACGGGAAGCCAAGACCCGAAGCCCAGGCCCGGAGCACCACAGAAAGGGGGTGGGGCAGGGAGAGGGAGAGAGGGACAAGCAAAGACAAGACTGATGGCTGCATCTGCATCACACTCTGGGGAGCTTTGATATTAACTGCTCTGCAAGCTGGTTTCTTGTCTGTAATTAATTCTCACTAAATTGACTCAGTCCCAGTGGACAGGATGGCCATCATCAACGTGAGTCATTTAAAAAACTGGAGCATAATCGGAATCACCACAAATGTCCATTCTTAAAACTCATGCATCAGCTGAAAGCACCGAGTGCCAGCTGCACCATCCATCACTCCCTGAAAGGTTTCTGCTCTCTTGGTCATTCTGGCCCAACACTGCACCCTGGGGTCCTGGCATGCACCTCCCAGGCAGGAAGGTAGGAAAAGGTATCTGGCCCTCATCCCCTTACTCATTCAACAAATATACTGAATGCCTGCTCTGCACCTAGCCTTGGGGAGACAGTGAGAGTAGGAGAGATGCAGTTCTGCCCTCAAAGAGTTTGTAATCTGATGAGTAAAAAGATAATTTCAGCACAGGGGTGTAAGTGTTGTGGTGTGGAAAAACACCAGGGCCATGGCAGTCCGTAAGAGGCAGACTTGCCTAGGCCTGCCAGGGCCTGAGACAAGGGGGGCAGAGGGGGTGGGGGAGTGTTGCAGGTAGAGAGGACAGCATGTGCAAAGGCCCTGAGGTGGCAGAGGAACTGAGGACTTGAGTATGGTTTGTGTGCAGAGTGTGTGGGTGTGGGCGTACGTGCACCCTTGAAAGAAGTGCATGGGATTGGAACATGATGATGCTGGGGGATCGGGCAGAGGGCCCATTCTACATGGCCCCACAGGCTTTTCAAGGGACTTGCTTTTCATCCTGGGGAACCACTGAATGGTGTGCTAGGCAGGGGTGCAATGGGACCAGACATCTATCTTAGAAAGTTCACTTTGTTGGGAGAAACTGGAGGTGACTAGGATGAGAGTGAGATCAGTGAGGTGGCCATTCTGGGAGAGCAAGTAAGTGCTCAGGACTTGAGATGGGACCAGAGTCTGGCCAGGGGGACTGAGAGAGTGGATGGACTAGAGACAATAAGGAGGAAGAATGGACAGGCCCTAATGCCTGCAGGGTCCAATCCAAACCCTTCTGAGCACCTGAGGCCTTCCTGACCCAGTCAACCCTCTCACCGAGGGTTGTGGAGTCCCCAGCCCTTTGTGGAGTCCCTGCTCCAACCTTACAGGACTCACTTCCCCAGCCCTTTGTGGAGTCCCTGCTCCAACCTTACAGGGCTCTAGAGACCGTGAATGAATCTTCATCTGCCTAGACGGTTGCCTATGTGTGACCCTGGGCAAGTCGCCTCCTCTCCATGGACCTCAAGCTCCCTCTCTGCAAAACAGGGATACAAACAGGGACCTTCTTTGTAGGGTTTGTGCGGACTGCTTTCTGTTGTGGATTATTTCTTTCTGTGCCTTCCTTCTCTTTCGACTGAGTACTACTTACCTCTGTACCCCCCGCACCCAGCCCAGGGAAGGTGCTCAATGAGTAACACAGCCAACACTTCCATGTGCCGTGCAAGCCATCATCTGCTTGACACTTTATGTTTACTTTCTCATTTCATCCTCACAACAAGGGTATCACTTTGGCATTTTTATTTCCATTTTGTCTATAAGGAAATTAGGTCCAGAGAGATTAAGTAACTTGCCCAAGGCCACCAATATGATAAGATTTGAGTCCAAGCTGGCCGGACTCCAAAGTCTTAGCTCTTCCCATTGCCCCATACCAACTCTGCATTCTACTGATGGCCCAGACAGGGCAGTGACTTGCAGGGTCAAAGAGGGGGACTGAAACCCAGATTTCCAGAATCCCGGCTAGGGTTCTCTGCCCACCCTCAGCGAGCCCAGGGCAGCCTGGTGGGGAGGCCTGAGTGAAAAGACTCTCTCTGCCGTCGGAGCCCTGGCAAGTCTCCTAGAACTCACAGGGCTCTCATGACCAGCGGGCTTGCCTGCAGTAGAAGAGGGGACCACACATTCAGGGGCCTGGTCCCCTGAACACTCTCCCCCTCTCCAAACCCACTGTTGAGTTTCCCAGGTGACACAGTACCTCTGTTTTCTGGGCTGGTCATTTCTGGGCTAACCAGAATGTCCTTCCTGCAAGTAGTCAAACCACTGAAGTCACTGCCAAAAGTCAAATGGACTTGCTCAGATCCCTTTTGGCCAAATATACACCGACCTCAACTACGACCTGCTATGTCACAAAAATGCCTTAGCAAGCCAAGAGCTGCCCAGGGGATGTGACTTCACTATGCCCGGTCAGTCACTGGAGGGGACTTTGGAACTTTGAAAATAAGTCTCTGTGGGGCACGCAAAGACTTCTTAAACTGTGCACAAATAGTACTAGCTATACAGAAGAAATACAAATGGGATTCCATGTTAAAAGATGAATTAGGGAATTTGGTTGTTCTATGTGCTACTCCTACTCTTGTTACTTTTCTGTAAAATTGAAATTTTTTAAAAATAAATAGTTAAAAATCATTTAAAAATTGAATACGATGAAAAAATAAAATGCTTAGGAATAAATTTAAACAAAAAAAGCATGAACCTGTACTCCGAAAACAACAAAGACTGTTGAAAGAAATTAAAGAAGAACTAAGCAAATAGAAAGATGTCCCACATTTGCAACTTAATATCACTGAGATGCCAACACTCCCCAACCTACACACAAACTCATCTCAACCCCATCAAAATCCCAACTGCCTTTCTTACAGAAATTGGCAAGCTGATCCTAAAATTTGTATGGATGTGCAAGAAGCCCCAAAGAGCCAAAACAATCTTGAAAAAGAACCAAGTTGGAGGACTCAAGTGCCCTGATTTCAAAGCTTGCTATAAAGCTGCAGAAACCAAGACTGTGTGGTGTTGGCATGAGGACAGACGTATAGATCAATGGATTAGAAATGAGAATCCGGAAATAAACCCTCACAATTAATGGTCGAATAACTTTCAATAAGGATGCTAAAACAGTTCAATGGGAAAAAATAGTCTTTTCAACAAATGGTGCTGAGCTATTTGGATATTCACATGCAAAATAATGAATGTGGACTCCTTTACATTACATGCAAAAATTAACTCAAAAATCAAAGACTTAAATGGAAGATCTGTAAGTATAAAACTCTTAGAAGAAAATATGGGAGTAAATGTTTGTGATTTGGGGCTAAGCAAAGATTTCTTAGATATGACAACAAAGTGCAAACAACAACAAAAAATAGATAAATTAGACTTCATTAAAAATCAAGAACGTTTGTGTTTCAAAGGACATTATCAAGAGAGTGAGAAGAGCTATGACTGCGGTGGCTCAGTTGGCTGAGTGTCATCTCCCAAATCAAAAGGTCACTGGTTCGATTCCCAGTCAGGACACATGCCTGGGTTGCAGGCTAGGTCCCCAGTTGGGGGTATGCAAGAGGCAACTGATTGACATTTCTCTCTCTTTCTTTTACCCTCCTTTCCTTCTTTCTAAAAACAAATAAAATCTTTTTAAAAAGAGAGTGAAAAGATAACATACAGAATGGGAGGAAATATTTACAAATCATACATCTTTACATGAAAAGGTGCCCAACATCATTAGTCGCTAGGAAAATGAGATACCACTTCACCCTCACAAGAATGGCTCTAACAAAAAAAGATGCATAACAACAAGCACTGCAAGGAAGTGAAGAAATCGGAACCCTCGCCCTGTGATGGTGGGGATGTAAAATGGTGCAACCACTGGGACAACAGTCTGGCAGCTCCTCAAAAGGTTAAAAAGTTACCATATGACCCAGCAATTGCACTCCTAGGTATGTAACCAAAAGATTGGAAAACACATGTTCATACAATAATTTGTACATCAATGTTCATAGCAGCATTTTTGTAACAGTCAAAAAGAAGAAAGAATCCAAATGTCCATCAAGCAATGAACAGATATACAAAATGAAATTTAGTCACGTCCTGGAATATTACTTAGTCATGAAAAGGAATGAAGTACTGATACATGCTACATATGACATAGATGAATCTTAAAAACTGTATGCTAGATGAGAGAGGCCAATGACAAAAGACCACAAACTGTATGATTCTCTTTATATTAAATATCCAGAATAGGCAAGTCTATAGAGACAGAACAAGACTGGTGGACACACAAGGCTGGGGAGGGGTTGATGGAGAGCTATCCAAGATGTATGGGGTTTCTTTCTGGGGTGATGAGAATGATTGTGGTGATAATTGCACAACTGTGAATATACTGAAAACCATTGACTTTTGCACTTCAAATGACTGAACTGGATGGTATGAGATTTATATCTCAATTCATCTGTTAAAAAACTGAATAAGGAAGGCACAGACTGGGAAAATGTTCCTACAAATCAGTAAGAAATAGACACACAACCCAATTAAAATTAAAAAAGAAGTAATAGACACTTTTCAAACAGGAGTTCCAAATGGCTAATAAACAGAAGGAAAGATACTCAATTTGATTAAACATCAGGGAAATGCCAATTAAACCCAAAGTGAGAAACCACTACACAATCAACAGAATGGCCATGAGTAAAAAGACTGACAATGACAATATGCTGGCAAGCCTGAGGAGTAAGTGGAATTCCCATACATCAGAATGGGGGGATATACTGCTTCAAACTCTTTGTAAACCTATTTGGCAACTTCTAATAAAGCCAAATCTATAGCCCAATAATTCCACTCCAAGGTAATACCGAGGAGAAATCAATGCATATGTTCCTTAAAAAATGTGCATGAAACACTCATAGCAGTTTCACACAGGCACACAGTGTTTTATTGTGCTTCACTTTATGGAGCTTCACAGATGTTGCATTTTTGCAAATGGAAGGCAAAACTCTCCACCAGCAAAAGATGATGACTTGCCTTATTGCAATGGTGTGGAACCGAACCTGCAATGTCCCCGAGGTCTGCTTGCAACAGCCCAGACTGGAAACAACCTAAATGACTGTTAACAGGAGGACAGACATACCGACTGTGGTATATCCATACAGAGAAAACTCATATGCATGAAAACATGGATGAATGTCACACATTTTGTTGAGCTAAAGAAGCCAGGCACAAAAGAATACATAATTCATAATTCCATTCATATGAGGTTCAAGGACAGGCTAACCCAAACAAATGTGATGGAAAACAAAACACCGGTAAACCTCTGGGGCAGGGAGGGTAACTGACTGAGGAGGGGCAGTAGAGGCATCTTCTGGATGATGGAAATGTTCTATCAGGGTGGTGGTTACAAGCGTGCACATACGCCCACCTTTATTAAACATTTAAGCCCTATCTATAGGATTTGTGCACTCAACTGTATGTAAGTTACAAAACTTTTTTTTAAACCAGTTCTCCAAGGCCCCTGGGGGAAGAGAGAACAAACACTGCTTTTCCCCACTGCTTTCATGTCTCCTCCAAACCCTTCATTTGTGTCCAGACCTCGGGGCCAAGTGAATCTCCTGGGCCTGGAGTTCATGGCCCTTCAAAAGCCAGTCCAGCCTACCTCTGTAGCTGACTGCTCATGACTGCTATACCAGTGGTTCTCCATGTTAAGTGTGCCTCACAATCACCTGTTGGATCTATTCAAATTGCATAGATTGCTCACTCGACCCAGAGTTTCCATTCTGTAGGTCAAGGTGGGGCTGGATAATCTTAATTTCTCACCAGTTCCCAGGTGATGCTGCTGCTGCTGCTGGTCCTGGAACCACACTTTGAGCACCACTGCTTTCTATGAATCCTCTTCCAGCCTTTGTGTCTTTGTTCTGTGCTTTTGGCATCTGATTCATATCTCACTTATGTTTAAAAGCTACCTCAAACACCACCTCCACCATGAGGCCCTCCTGGGTTACTTCAGCAGTCAGTTTAAGGTCCTCTCAAGTATCCTATAGCCTCCAGAAATTTTGGGCCACAGCCTGAAGGGAGCCACTCCGGTCTTAGAATGTCCCTGAAAGCTCATATTTCAGCTTAAAAGTTAATACATATTTTATTTTGTTCTTCAAACTATATCCATGTCTGATTTAATGTGTTTAAAAATTATGTATCTAGAGCAAAGCAGAGGCTCTTAGAAAATGTGCTCTGTTTATCCTGTGGCCTTGAGCATTCCTGGACACCTACTGTGCATCTTTGGCAAGTTTACATGTATCTCAGCCTGGAAAGCAGTGGCTTTGCAAAAGTTTGCACTGCCAGGCTGTTCACTTACTCCCCAATGTTTCTGTTACCTTTCCTCTAACCAAGCTGAGAGCAGACACAAGCTGTGTCTCATTCCCTTTGGTTTTACTCTCACATTGACCTGGCTTTGTCCACAACTGTGCTGAATGAATGCTACTTTTTCACTAGGTTCTGTTTTAGGTGCAAATTGAAACTAACTGGGAACTTTTTCAAATCCAATGACCAGGCAGGACCCTGGACTAATTAAATACAAATCTCTTAAGGTGGAATGAGCATCCATCCATATTTTTTAATGCTCCCAGGTACCCGTGAACAGCCAGGGTTGGGAACCACTGTCCTAGAGTGTGCTGACTTCTAGGGGGCAGGGAATCACAGAGAACCTGTGCTGAAGAAGGGGCCTTGACCATCTGTCTGCGAGTCTCAAATGTTACTGTCCATCAGGATCACCTGGGGGATTCATTAAAATACAGAGGGCTAAGCCCCACTCCTGGAGTTTCTGATTTAGCAGTTTTGAGGTGGGACCCAAGAATACACATTTGGGCACTGCTGGTTTGGGGACCCACTTTGAGAACCACTGATTTAAATGAATATTCCTCTCACTGTGCTCAGTGGAGACCCAGGTTATGAGAGCCTGAACTCTGGCCTCCACCTGCCTTTGAACCAAAGCTTCTCCACTTTCACCTACTTTTCTTATTGGGGTTCTGAGTAAAATTTCATTTGAAGACAAGCTTCTGTGGCTAAAAAGGTCTGAGTCCCACCAGACACCTCAGTGGGAGGGAAGAGGGAGGCAGAGACTTTCCAGGGTTACACAGAAATATTTTTCCTGGACTGAATGAAAACACAAGCATTCTGGGGTTTTGTCTGGGTTAAACTTTGGTCCCCCTGCATTACCCCCTCCCACTGAACCTACTAGACCCACCTTCCCTGCTCTCAAATTCCTATGCCTCCCTTTTGAAACACCAGGGGACATGGCATTCAGGCTCACCCTGAAGACAGCTCTCCGGCCACTACCTGTACACCCCACACTCCCTCGCCTCCCTCCGTGTACTTATTCCTGTTGCTTTTACCCTCTGGAGGCCTGTTCCTACTTTCCATCCATTGATGCCCTTACAAAACTCCCTGTCCCAAGAGTCCCTCCTTGACTTCAGTCCTTTCACTGACACTGATTCCCTCCCTCCTTGGGCTGCTTACCACCTAACCAGACCATCCCACATCTGTTTGTCTCCTCCCTTTCTCAGCACTCTGGAGTCAAACAGCCCGGGCCCCACTTCTCACTGCTGTGTGAGTTTGGGTAAGTCACCTTCTCTGAGATTCAGTTTTGGGCCCATCCAGCCATCTAAGAAATATTTATTGAGCACAAACTATGTGCAATTAAATGAGATAATGTATATAAACTGCCAAGCACATATAGGAGGTCAATAAATGCTCACTGTCCCCCTCCCCACCCTCTTCTACGGCATCTGAAACATTAGACACTCGCCGTAGTGAGGAGCAAGAACTGGCTGAGGAAAGAGGGCACCGCACACAGGTGAGTAAACTCACAATGATAACAGAGCTCTGTTAGATCCTGTGCTGGCCTGTCACGTCAACACTGAGGCCACAGCCAAGTGAAACCCCCACATAGTGATGAGGGAGGGCTTCTGAATGAATCTCCTATTTCTCTGAGCAGTTTAAGAAGTCTGGCTCTGTCCCAGGCTCTCCTGACACCCTTTCAAGCGGTCACTATCACTGAGAAAAGCAGGGGCGCATGAGTGGGACACACGCAGGTTGGATCCGGAAGCCTCCCATTGCCTTTCTGCACTGCATCCTTCCTAAACTCTTCCCAAAGCTCCTTCTGCCCCTTCATGAACACCTGCCAGTCCCCAGGCTCACAGCCTTCAGGATACCCCCTTCCTCCTCAGGGTACCTGGGAGCCCTCTCCTGATTGCACATATTCCCTCGAGGAAATCCAGGCCTCTTAGGGAGCTTCAGTTAACATCTCTATATTTGATCATTTACAGTGCATATCCCTGTGCCCAGTCGACCACTAGGATGTTCTTCCCTGAGCCCCTCGCACTTCACAAGACCCACGCTAAACTGACCATCTTCCCCTAAGCCCAGCCTGAGCAATTCCAGCACTTTCCTTCTTAGTGAGTCAGCAACCCAGTAGCTGGGGGTCAGCTGGGAGCCCTCCCTCTATCTCCTGTACCCCATTGTCCATTGATCACCAAGTATACAGTCCTGTCCAGTTCACTGTCACCTCTTGCAGGAACCACCCAGCAGCCTCCCCAAAGACCTTCAGGGGATCAAACCCAAACCCCAAACATGCCTCATGGAGCTCTCTGTGGTCACCCCACACCTTGCTGGCCTCAGCTCTCACCATTCTCTCACTCACTGACCACACTCCTGCCAGGCTGAATTTCTTTCGGTTCCCAAACATACCATCCTCTAACTGGCCTCCAGGCCTTTGCACATCCTGATCCCTTTGCCAGATGCAAGCCTTCCTCACCTGGCTAACTCCTTCCCATCCTTCAAGTCTCAGCTTAGTCACATTTCCTCCAAGAATCCTTTTCTGAGCCCAGAAGCCCAGGGCAGATGCCTCCCATGCATGCCCCAGCTTCTGAATGTCCCCTGCCCCTGTATTAATGTTGTTTCTTTCCATGCCCATTTCTCCTGTGGACTGTCAGTTTTTGGTGGGCAGGGACCCCACCTTATCACTCCTCCATAAGTCCCCTGCACCCAGCACACAGGAAGTACTCAGGATACATTTCTGACTGAAGAAATGCTGAGTCTGCTGGAAGGAACGACCCTGCCATCACTCACTCATCAGGTATGTATCAAACACCAGTGTTGTACTGGGCACTACAATCCACTGGGGATGGGACCTGTCAAGCTCTGACCTCAAGGAGCTCTGAGTCCCATGAGGGACCAGATCACAGACAAGTACCTAGAAACAGCCCCAAATGCATGAAGCAACGCAGATGAAGGGAACAATGGACAATTCAAAAATCACAGCTGAAGACCTCAATATCCCACTTTCAGTAGCAAATGGACAATGAGACAAAATCATAGCGAGGGTGCAGAAGACTCAAACAGTGTTATCAATGAACCTGACCTAAGTGACGTCTACAGGACAGCCACCAAACCAGGGCAGAAAACACGTTCTTTTCAAGTACCCATGGAACATTCCCCAGGATATACTGTATGCCAAGGCCATAATCAAGTCTCATTAAATTTAAAAAGACTAAAACCACACAAAGTACATTCTTCAACCACAATGGAATTCGAAATCAGCAGGAGGAAATTTGAAAAATTCACAGATATTTGGAAATTAAACGGCATGATTTTAAGTAACCCATGGGTCAAAGAAGAAATCATAAGGGAGATGAGAAATCCAGGCCTCTCTAGGAGCTTCAGTTAACATCTGGATGAAAATGAATAAAAATGAAAACATAAGGAAACAAATACATAAATTAGATAATTTTAGACAGGGAAAGATGCAATGAAGAAGACAAAACAAAGCATCAGAGAGTGTAGGAGAGGCAGTATAGTTACAGATCTGCACCCTCCCTGCATCCACACCCACCCCTGCCATGGCTTCATTATGGGGGAGAGCATATACCTGACCCTGCCTTTGGGCCTGGCCATGGCACTTGCTCTGGCCAATGGAATGTGGACAGAGCAAGTTGTGAGCTGGAATTTTATAATCTCTCTGGTGTTTCAACTTGCTCTCAAGCCATTACCATGGGAAGAACTTCCTCTGGGGGTCTGCTGCCCCTGCAGCCTGGGCCCCAGAGTAAACACACAAGAAGCACAACCATTGAGCTGAACACAGCTCTGACCAATTCACTTCCACTTGACCCAGCTTCTCTTGCAACTAGGAGTGCCCAATGAGTCGAGTGAAGCTTTCAGGAATTCTTTTTCCAGTGAACTAGCTCAGCTGGGAGCATAGCTTTTGTTTTCCTCCCTCTTTCTTCCTGCCTGGGACATCGATGTGATGGCTAGAGCTGTAGCAGCTATGTGTGTTCACGAGAAACCGTGGCAAGGATGCAGCAGAGAGATGGAACCTTGATACCTGATACTTTGTGGAACTGCCAAACTTGACCTGGACCTCCTACTTCTGGACTTATGTCACATGGGAGAGTAACCTCTAAATTATTTAAGCCATCGTAATTGGGTGTTTTAAATATATTTTATTAATTATGCTATTACAGTTATCCCATTTCTCCCCCTTCATTCCCCTCTGCCCTGTACACCCTCTCCCACCAGCATTCCCTCTCCCCTCCTTTAGTTCATGTCCATGGGTTGTACATATAAATTCTTTGGCTTCTCCATTTCCTATACTATTCTTAACCTCCCCCTATTTTCTACCTACCATTTATGCTACTTACTCCCTGTAACTTTTCCCTCTCTCCCCCTCCAACTGCCCCACTGATAATCCTCCATGTGATCTCCATTTCTGTGATTCTGTTCCTATTCTAGTTTGCTTAGTTTTTGTTTAGGTTTTGTTGTTAATAGTTGTGAGTTTGTTGTCATTTTAATGTTCATAGTTTTAATTTTCTTTTTCTTAGATAAATCCCTTTAACATTTCATATAAAAAGGACTTGGTGATGAACTCCTTGAACTTGATTTTATCTGGGAAGCACTGTATCTGCCCTTCCATTCTAAATGACAGCTTCGCTGGATAAAGCAATCTTGGATGTAGGTCCTTGCCTTTCATGACTTTGAATACTTCTTTCTAGCCCCTTCTTGCCTGGAAAGTCTCTTTTGAGAAATCAGCTGATAGTCTAATGGGAACTCCTTTGTAAGTAACGGCCACCTTATCTCTTGCTGCTTTTAAGAATCTCTCCTTCTCTTTAATCTTAGGTAATGTAATTGTAACATGCTTTCGTGTGTGCTTCCTTGGGTCCACCTTCTTTCAGATTCTCTGAGCTTTCTGGAAGACTATTTCCTTTGCCAGATTGGGGAAATTCTCCATTATTGTTTCCAATAAGTTTTCAATTTCTTGTTCTTCCTTTTCTCCTTCTGGCACCCCTATGATTCAGATGTTGAAATGTTTAAAGTTGTCCCAGAGGTTCCTAAGCCTCTCCTCATATTTTTGAATTCTTATTTCTTCATTCTGTTCTGGTTGAATGTTTATTTCTTCCTTCTGGTCCAAACTATTGATTTGAGTCCCAATTTCCTTCCTGTCACTGTTGGTTCCCTGTATATTTTCCTTTATTTCACTTTTCATAGCGTTCACCTTTTACTCTATTTTGCGACCATAGTCAACCAAATCTGTGAGCATCCTGAGTACCAGTGTTTTGAACTGTGCATCTGTTAGGTTGGCTATCTCTTCATCACTTAGTTGTATTTTTTCTGGAGCTTTGATCTGTTTTTTCATTTGGGCCACTTTTTTTCCATCAGCATGCCTATTACGTAGTAAGGGGCAGAGCCCTTAGGTTTTCACCAGGGTGGGGCAACCCATGTTGCTATTGTGACGCTGCATGGGGGGGACGGGTTCAAGAGGGAACAGTGCCACTTGCTCTGCTGTCTGCTAGTTTTCAGTCACTTCCCCTGCTACCCACAAGCAAATTGGGCCCTTCTGGTGCTCATTCCCAGGTGGGTGGTTTTGTGCACATTCTAGGACCCTGCGGTCTCTCCAATGAGCTCTCCTGTGAGGCTGGGAGTTTCTCCCACTCCCACAGGTTTTTTCAGTCAGAGGTTTTGAGGCTTTATTTCCTCATGCTGGAGCCCTGGGTTGTGCAGTCTGTCTTGCTCCCCAATTGTTCCTCCCGGTTTATCTGCACCCAAATGTGGGCCTGCCCAGTCCACCAGCCACCTCCTCACTGGTCCTCCTGACACCACCCTGCTGGGAGTCCTCTCTGCCAGCTGCCCATCTCCACCCCTCCTACTGGTCTGGATGAATATGTCTTCTTTAACTCCTTGGTTGTTGAACTTCTATACAGTTTGATTTTTCTGTCACTTCTGGTCATTTTTTTTGTTTTTAAATTTGTTGTTGTCCTTTTGGTTGTGCAAGGAGTCACAGTGTGTCTACCTCTATCTTGGCCTGAAATCCATAATTGGCTTTTTATTACTAGCAGTCAAGTACAACTTTTAACTGACACAGAATTATTAGGAAAGATTTCTGTAGTCATTCCAAAAGTCGTCATAACAATGTCTCCTATCTCACACGGTCTTTGTGCAATGTTAGTTTGATACCCCTCCCACTGAATGGTAGAGACTATATTCCCTCCTCTTGAACTTGGGTGGATCTTTGTGACTGTCTCGGCTAATAAGAGCATGGTGGAAGTGGTGCTACGTAATTTCCAAGGCTAGATCATACAAATGCCACGCACTTCCTCCTGGCTGTCTTGGGACACTCACTCTTGGAACCCAGCTACCATGCTGTGAGGAAGTCCTAACTTGCCCGTGCAGAGAGACTACATGGAGAGGTTACAAGTAAGTGTTCTGGCTGACAGCCCAGCTGAGGTCCAAGACAACAGTCAGCACCAATCAGCAGCCATGTGAGTGAAGGTATGTCCAGGTGATTCCAACCCCTAGCCATTGAGTCACCCCTGGTCTTTTAAAATATTTTTAAATTTAATTTATTTTTTAATTTATTTTCCAATTACACTTGTCATACAATATTATATTAGTTTCAGGTGAGTCACCTCTAGTCTTTTAAGTGTTCTTCAGACATCATGGAACAGAGACATGCTCTCCCCACCTTGCCCTATCCAAAGTCCGGAAAATCTGTGAGTACAAAAAAATGGTTGTTTTACACTATTAAATTTTGGGGCACCTCCTCTTCTTTGAGGAGGTGATGCTTGAACTGAGACCAGAGTGAGAAGGAAGAACTGGCTGTGAAAAGGTCAGGGGTAGGACATTCCAGCAGAAGGAAAAGCAAGTGCATAAGCCAGGCGACATGACTGCATCTGCAGCAGCTGAAGAACAGCAAGGCCAGTCATGGTGGGAGTGAATAAAGAAGAACATGTTAAAGACCATGCCAGAGAAGCAGACAAAGGCCAGGTCACTGAGGGCCCTCCTAGGTATGGGAACTTCTCCTGGGGTGTCAGATGGTGACAACTGCCAGAGTCATCTCTCCCAGTTGGCAGACTGGCTTCTGAACAGGCCTTCAATGCCTTGGCCCAAATAAGGGACCCATGGTAAGAATTTTTAGCTGCTGTTAGGAAAGGAATTTTTTTAGATGAGAAAACAGAGGATGAAAGGTGTAAAGGAACCATATCTGTTTAAAATCTCCAACTCACTATATACAAGGAGAAGTATAAACCCTTTAACCTGGAATTTTAGGTACATCCCAATCTGGTCCTAACCTTGTTTTCGGACCCATCACTTGACCCCCTGCTTCCATCATTAACCTGCCTTTCCAAACCTATCCATGTCCTAACCATATGCATGTGATGATGCACCATTCTCCAGACATATCCTGTACCTTCCGGCCTGTGAGCATTTCCATGCTGACTACCTGCCTATGTGCCCTCCTCCATTACCTAGCCTGTGGGCTGATTCAGTCAAACTCAGTGTTATGTCTTCTGCCAACCTCCCTGGATACACCAAAGGAGAAAAGTCTCTCCCTCCCTCATGCTCCCACAGACTTTGCACAAAACTAAAGATGCACACAATATACTTACCACAGAGTAGCATAATTGTTCACTTTTATAGTCCCCCTCCCCACCTTAACCCCCACAAAAAGAGAGACTTACTCTAGGGCAGGTTCATCTTTAGGGTTCCAAGGCCTATCTCAGTGCCTATGGTACTGTAAACATCCTATGATGTTCCATCCAGAGGGAATGAGTAAGTTGGATGGATGGATGGTTGGATGGATGGATGGACTGATGGACAGAGAGTTGAATGACTGGATGAATGGATAGGTGAATGGCTAGATGGATGGGTGGACATATGAGTAGTGGATGAATTGGGAGTGGTGAACAGCTGCATGGATGTGTCATTAGGTGCATGGATAGATGAAAGGACAGTTGAGTAGGTAAAAGGCTGGCAAGATAAATGGATGAGAAATTGATTATACAGGCAGATGAGTGTAGGTGGGTAAATGTTTTTGACTGGGTTCTCAGAAGGATGGAGCGAGTCTTTAAACTAGAAGTCAGCAAACTTTTTCTGTAAAGGGCCAGATAAATATTTTAAGCTTTGTGCACCACAGATGGTCTCAGTCACATACTCTTTCTTCTTTGCCTTTTTTTCACAAACGTTTAAAACCCATTCTTAGTTAATATATACAAAACAGGATCTTAACCATTAGAATTCAATTTTGGATGACCAGAATTTTTAATAATCCCTGAGTAAACTCTATCTACCATTGGATAAGCACAGAGTTGAACTCCAAACTCAGAAGGCCAGAGGCCATCCTCAACCCTCTCTCAACAGCACAGTGGAGTTGTGGGCTTTTCGAGCTGGGGAGGTTAGAGTGCATGGTCAACTCTCCCCATTACTGGGCAGCCTTGGGGTTTCAACAGCATCAAGTCTTGAAGGAGAAACTCTGAAAGAAAACCTGCCAATTTAGCAATCAGCAACGGATTCAGGTTGGGGAATGGTGTAGAATGCCCTAAAATCTGTGAGTATCCTTTGGACTACGATCCCTGGCTAGGGCCTGGAGTCATGTTGTGGCATTTCTGCCTTTTCTATCCCCATGAGCACTGATGTCATACATGTAGCTCCAGACTACAATTTCCCGCAACTAGCTTATGAGTTGTGACTTTTATGGGCTTTTTTTCCTCCTCAGGATATTATTATGAATTACCAGCAGCTTCAGCATCTTTCCAACTGGCAGGAAGCAGTGCAAACACAGATGGAAGTTTCCCAGTTAAAACCCTCTTAACAAAGTCGTAAAACAAAAAAGCCCAACCCCTTTATGACATGCTGCCAGCTCTGAAGCAAGTGAGAAAGAAAAAAACATAAGAGTGATTCTTCCTGCCCTAGCTAAATAGATCTCTTAGCTGTAAAGGTGTGTGGGTGGGGGCTACTGGAACATTTCCTGCAGGAGGGCTTTAGGGTTCTGTAATGAACACAAAGCTCTCTTCCTGAGGGCAAAAATGAGGGGCTGGAATCGCAGACCAGAGTAGCACTCTGTCTCCTCCTGGGGACCTGGGTGCCCCTGTTAACATGGCAATGTGACACCAGGGTGTCACTGACAGGGGCCACAGCTGGATTCAGCAAGAGACCTGGCTTGGTACTTTGCTGCCTCTAGAGAGGTCCTTTCCCTGAGGAACTCCAAAGGCAGCTGAGAATGCAGGATTAACACATGACGACTGTACACTGGGAGTCAGGAGAATGGGTGTTGGTCCTGGCTCAGTCACTGTGTGACACTGGCCACATCACTCTTTTTTAACCTCCATATCCCCACTGACAAAATGTTCAGGGTGGGTACCCCCAGCTCTGACGTTCTTGGGAAGACATGACGAATAATACAAAGCAGTGCAGAATCCGATGCTAAACTATAAAGAGATTGCAAATGGCTTAAAAGCCCAGAGAAGTAGGGCGCTGTCACAAGGGCTTGGGGTAGCTGAGCCTACCACATCCTTTCACTTCCCGTGTCTTTGCTGTACTCTATTCCCTCACCTCCTCAGGAAAGCCTACCTAGCCAGGTTGTCAGTCATTCCCCTTGTGCTCCAAACAATTATTGATTCACTAACCTGTCTCCTTCACTGATCAGACTGTGCCTGAGTTAGGGCCTGTTTGATCAGTCTTTCCAATCCCCAGCTCTTATCACATAACAAGTGTTCAAAAAATGTCTGTCAAACTGAACTGGACTGCAAAGGGAGATTTTCTAGGCAATTTTGTGGGTTTTGAAGGGTGGCAGCATCTGATACCTGGGCAGTCCCCAAGCCTGTCCTCCTCTCCTCTGAAAGTCCAGAGGCTACCCTCACTGCTGGCTCAGGCATTATTGCCACAATGCTGAGGTGACTGAGAAAGCCTCATGGTGCCCCAACTGCTCTGTCACTGTGCAAACACATCACCTTCATATGGACCAAAACATTATAAAGTGCACACACATGTATACACAAAACCAAAGACACACACAAACTCACAGGCACAACAATGACACAGAACTAGGGGGCTGAGGAAACCATGGACCTCCTTCCAGAAATCTCAGCACATCTCCCAAGCAGCCCCCACTGGGGCAGAGAGGCACACCCACGGAAAGCATGCTGCTACCCACCCCTGAAGCATGTGAGTTAGGAGACAGACTTCCCTGAAAAGCCTCTGAGAATGCTTGCCTGCTGCCAAGCCTCTGTTCATGGGAATCCCCTCTGCCTCCTCATTACTTTTCTGCCTCTTATATCACCACCTTGTAAAAGGGCAATTAGTTTTGGGCAGTTAGAATGATTAACTCACCAGATGTAAGTGCTGGAGCATCTCCACATATCTGTAGAGGGAAAAAGGGTTGCGTTTGCATTAATTCTCATCCTGTACAAGCCGAGGAGGGGTGATGCTCTGTTAACAAGTTCAAGGCCAGAGGAAGCTGCTTGAGGGACTCACGCTTTTTCTGAAGAGAGCAGTTCCTGTGCGATGACATGGGCTCTGGACTGTCCTTCCACCTGTGGGAGGAAACAGAGCCATCAGGAAGGACAGCACCAATGGGTGCAGCAGAGGGAGATCCCAGCTCCACACACATCAGGTTCGCAGAAGGACCTCCATGCTGCTGAAGGCAAACTCCACGAACTTCTCAGGTATTCCCTGGCATTCATTACCTATGACATATTCAACCTCGCTGCACCTCAGTTTCCTCATCTGTAGAGGTGGATATTAATAGCATCTGACTCAGAAGGTCATTGACCTAATGCTCAGCACAGTGCTCGACACACAGTCAGTGCTCAGTAAGCGGCCACTATCATGACTGTGATCTTGAACAACCTGTAATTCCCTGCGAGTAGGGAGCTGCCTCCTATCTCTTGCCGTTGCAGATGCTGTCCCCTCAGTGTCCCTTTCCCCTTCTCCGCCTGGCTAACTCCCAGTTATCCTTTAAGACTTAGCCATGGCATCTATCACTTCCTCAAGGAGCCTTTCGGGTTCCCTCCCTGAACCGGCTGGGGTAGCTATCCTTTCTGGGCATCCCCTACCTCAGGGCACCAATTACATCTTCCCTGGGGAACCACAGGCCATCAATTTCACCTCTGCATGAGTGGTGCCTGGCATATATTCCCTTTTTTGACCAAACGAATGAATGAATAAATGAACGAACGGATGAGAGTATCACCCACTTTGGAAGCATTAATGCTCTTGGCTGCTCTCAGAAGGTCAGCTATGTCACCTATCTGAGCCCCCACTTCTGCACCTGTAAGGAAGGATGGCAGGGGCAGAGGCAGATAGACTCCTGGGCCTTCTGCCACAAGCAGGCCCCTCCTCTATGGCCCCAGACCTGCCAGATATCAGACGTGGCTGGTGGCTGGGATCCAGGATACTGTGAGCTGCCTGGCAGAACAGACGGTGCTGGGAATGTGCGGGCATGGCTGGGAGCAGGGTGGCCCACAGGGCAGCAGGGGGCACTCAGACAGGACGCCTGGCTTCTGGTTCCAGCTCTACCACTGCCTTCCAGTGCAACCCTGCACAAGTCACTTTCTGAAGTTGGGCCTCAGTTTCCTCATGTGCGGACAAGTGACCTTTAAATTCACTTCCTGTGTGTTACCAAACCTGAGGAGTTGTTGCTCAAGTAAACGATCTACTCTAGAAACTCACTACCTGCTGAGGGAGCAACTGTGCAGTGTGGCAGTTATGAGCGGGGACTCAGGAACTAGGCAGTTTGAATTCAAATTCTGCCTCTGCCTTTTTTGTTAATTGAACAAGTCATTTAACCTCTCTATGTCTCAATTTTCTTATTTGTAAAATGTGCACAACAGTATGATGGTATCTAACACACACGCATATTGTAATGATCAAATGAGAATAGATATACATATATGTTTATAAATATATAGAGAAATCCATCAATAGATCTATAAATCTATCTATATATAGATATCTGTCTAGGAATCTTATCCTCTTTCTCTCTCTCTCCATTTATATATATCTCTACCTTACACTTGGAACAGTGCCTGCCACACCATAATGGTTGTTATCCTTATTTTTGTTATTGAGGTGGTACCAGAAACAGAACCAAGTACCCAGAACCATGGCTTGTACCCACTGAATGACAGTAGCAGGGATGGAATAGGAAAAGTAATTTACATGGTCAAATGGGGAAAAGACCTTAGTTGCAAAATGAAGGCTGAGCCACTTGTCTGGCAGCAGCAGCTGAGGCAGTGGGAAGCAAATGGGCTCTGGAATCAAGCACATCCAAGTTCAATTTCTGGCCCAGCATCGTTTAATTGTGTGACATTTGGCAAACCATTACCTCTGAGACTTAGTTTTTTCATCAAAAATACGGTGGAAAATAATCAGCCTGACCTCATACGCTGGTCTTTTTGATGATGTGTTCCTCACTGTTCTCCATGCTGGTGATGTTCTCCAGATCTCCTCATTCTTACTTTCTGACTTTTTCAGGTCTCTGCTCAAAAGTCACATCCCAACCTCAGTGTGGCCACCTGTGACCACCTGACCTAAAGAACACCCAAAGCCACTCTCTAACCCCAGGGTTTCTTAACCCTGGCTTTACTGACATTCTGGGCCAGACAACTTTTGTTGCAGAGGCTGTCCTATGTATTAACAGCATCTATGGCTTCTACCCCCTGGATGACAGTAGCAGCCCTCCACTGTGACAATCAAAATGTCTCTAGACATCACCAAATGTCCTTCGGAGGCAAAAATCTCACCCCCTATTGAGAAGCACTACTCTAACCTTTTATCTTGCTGTATGTTTCTTTACAGCAAAATATCCTTGCACAAATGGATAAAATGAGATACAGTGCCTGATACATAGTAGGTGCTCAATAAATGAGTTCCCTCCCTAGCTAGTCCATATCTAATAGTCTCTTCGTGTTTTCTGGCAATGCAGCCCCCGAAGCCACCCCGATAGTGCAGACCCTTGTCCACAGTTAGTCAGTTCCCCTCCTGCCTCTCACTGCATCTGCCATGACATTCACGGAGCAGGAGGGGAAACTGGGAGGTCTGCAGAGGCTTCCTGCCTCACCTGGCCTTCCGCCCTCCCACTGGCGCCGAATTGTGACTCACTGTCTGCCTTCTGCATCTGCAGGGCTAGCATGGGGCTCTGTGGACAAGAGCAGCTCACTCTTCCCATTGCAGGGGCTCCTTCAGAGTCCCACGTGTGAAAAGGCTTTGTAAACAAAACCCTCTCAATGGAATATGTATTCTGCCAGGACGGGCTTCAGCAGCTAAGAAAACCCTGTGGTCAAGCTTCCATAAAGAGAATGACTCTGTAGAGAAAGGACAGAAGTCAGGAGATCTGAACCTCAGGTTCTCCCCTAATAGGATGAGGACAAGAGACAAGATGACCGCCAACCTCTCATCTGCCAGAAACCTGTGATTCAATCCTCTTTGTCATCCAGTATGATGCTGAATAGGCCTGATTCCAATCCTGGGTGCCACCCCTTCCTACTCCTATGCCCTTGGACACCTTATTTCTCTTTTCTGAGCCCCATCTGTAAAACACAGATGATGATGATAATACCTACTTAATAATATAACTGCTAGCATTTACTGAACACTTAGTGTGTGCTAAGTGTGACTCTAAACTCTGTACCCATATTATCTCACTGAACCTTCCCCAAAATCTATGAAATAGGTACTTATTATCTCCATTTTACAGATGAGTGAACTGAGGCGTGAATAAGTCCTACCCTCTGCCCAAAGTCACTGCTAGTAAGTGGCAGAGCTAAGAGTCAGATCCAGGCAGTCTGGCTCCAACATCCAAGCACTTAGCAGAGCAAGCACTCAGTAGGTGGCATCTCTGTTCATCATAGATGATGGTGGTTTTTCAAACTGGGAAGCACCTATTCTTTCCCTGCACTGTAAAGCTGGCAGCCGGAGTCTTGTACTCCAGGAGGGGCCTGGGCTAGTCCTCAAGCCTCAGCTCTTCCGATTCTTACCCTCCCCTCAGAGTAGTGCCTACCGTGGTACATAAGAAAGAACTATGCTGAAGGGCAGGACCCCTGGATCCACGCCCCAGCCAGGCCATAAGCAGTTTCGTGACTAAGGGTAAACTCCTCTCAGATGCCTCAGTCTCCTCACCTGGAAGATGGGGGTCAATATTCCCACGCTCCATGAGATGATGGATGGAAGTGGTCCCCCCTTCTCGTCATTACCATTGTTAGGACCGTGAAGCTGTGGGCTGGACTTCTGACAGGGTTGGGGCACAGGCCACTCTGCACGTCCCTGCCAGACCCTCCTGCCAGACAGGCAGACTCTGGGTGGGACATACAGGCCGTCCTGCTTTAGTGACTCTGCCAATGATGGATGTGTCTTTGCCAGTCAGACAAGAGGGAGGCCTGGCAGGCCACGTGCCCAAGGCTCTCCTCAGAAGCTGCTTATGGGCGTTGCCCAACCGGGCCATATAACATAGATGTTTGTTTAACCAGGAAATGAACTCTGAGGTTGACGGCAGTGTCCAGAGACAGACTTCTGGGAACAGGGTTCCTCCCAGGAGTGTGGGGGCTGGGGGGCTGGGGCTATCGCCTTTCTCAGGCTGACGCTGCGGGTGCTACATCAGAGGGCTGCTGACCCCTCTGCCTAAGGCGGAAGCAGCTTACCACCTCTGTTCCCCAGGCTGCCTCACTGCACTTCCTCCCCAGGCCCCAGGCAAACCAGCCAGGTCACCACTGGCTATTCTGGGACCAGGTCAGGTTGGGAGGGTCAGTTGTCCTTTAAGGATCTTTGAGGTTAAACAGTGGGTCACAGAAAGAACTGGGAGTCCTGGTCTCTATCTCTGTGCCTCAGTTTGTCCAGCTATAAAGTGGACAGCAGTTCTAGAAGAATGGCAATTCACCAAGTGTGATCCCAGAACCTCTGGGGTTCCACCTCCCTTTTTCAACTACGTATCTGTGTGAGCCTGGATTTTCATGGAAGCTGACCCAAACAGTTCCAAGAGTCTGAATGCAGAAGCGGCTAGGAGAATCCAGCTGTCTTTATTGTTAAACCAGACATTAACAATATTTGCAAATATGCAAAACTAATGTTATTTTCATTAATTTTTTAAGTTATTTTTCATTAAAATGCTATTTATGTTAACATGTAATGGGTTTATTATTGTTATTTGAAAATAAATTAAAAGACAGTGTGATTTTTCTCTTGTGGTAAACATTGATAGATATATCTCATAGAAATAAAAACTCGTTCAGGCTCTCCATCATTTTTAAGAGGTGAGAGAGCAAAAGGTTTTGCGGGCTGCTGGTTTAGAGGCTGTCTCAGACATCATATAGGAGGATGGGTGGAAAAGCTGTTTGCTCTCAGTGAAGAGCGCTGGGGAGGAGTAAGGCATCACCCTCAATGACAACAATACTATTGTGAGAAGCAGGCCAGCGAACCCCAGGCTCTATGGCCTGGCCCTCAGCATGACCCCAAGCACGCCCAGGGGCCACATGATCTTTCTCCACAATGTCCTATCCTGCAGAAGAGGAAGAAACCACCTTCAGAGCTCCTAGTCTGTCCCCTCTCTAGCTGCTGGCAGGCCCCTGTGTTTACACCTGCTCTGCATTTAAATAACCACCTCTCTTTTCATGCTCATCTCTGCTAGGTCCTTTTGAAGCCCCACATCCTGACATCTTGGTGCCTGGCTCAGTTCCCCCTCCCCAGTTCCCAGCTGTCCTCTTCATCTAGGGTCACCTGGGAACCCCAATCTCTGTGCTGTAACTCCCAGCTTCTGGCCTCCTTGAAACTTCCTTCTCAGACAACTTTCACCTGCACCTACATCCGCTGCCTCCACCCTGGGCTTGTCCCTGCTCAGAGCTGCTGCGCCTGTAAAAGGATGATGGGCTTCCCAGACCCCATCTTGGACCTAAGCTCCGTACACCTTCTGCTGAACGTGTCACTTAGCTCATCAAGAGCTCCAGTCTTCTACCAACTCCAGTCCATCCTCCGCCATGGTGATCACCTTCGGCTATCACCTGCAGCCGCAGTTATGCCTGTGGCTCCCTAGCACTAGAGGAAAAAGTTGTTATTTAGCATTATGCTGACAGCCTATGCTCTGGGGTCAGAAGACCTGGTTTCAAATCCTGGGCTCTACCACTTCCTCTACTTATGTCCGTGGACAAGTTTTTCTCTTCTCTGAGCCCCATCTGTAGAACAGGAATAATAATAATAATACCTACTTAATAATAACTAGCATTTTATTGAACACTTGGTATGTGCTAAGTATGGCTCTAAACTTTTTACATGTATTATCTTTCTGAATACTCCCAACATTCCATGAGGCGGGCACTATTATTACTGTCTCCAGTTTACAGAAGAGGACAGGAGGCACAATAAGTCCTGCCCTTTGCCTCTGGCTTAGCCTGAAGGCCCTTTCCAGGCACCTCTCCTGTATTCCTCCATGCCCCAGGAATCCAATTTTGTTCCTAAGATCAGCCTACTTTTCCCTACCTTTGGGCCTTTTTTGCTCCTGTAGGTTCCTGTGCCCAGAATCCCCTCCAGATTCAGTGTCTCTAGGTCACACACTAAACCTGAAGTGGGGCAGGGTGACAAGGCAGGGACCCCGTGTTCCCTATCTGTCTGCCTCCCTGCCTCCTCAGCCACGCAGCCCGTTGGGAAAAAATAATCACGGGCTATTTCAAGCCCGGGGGTAATATTCCCAAGTCTTCATTGTTTTGAGGGTCCCAGGGAAGGGCATGCTAGATGGTTCTGAGGTCACATCTGGGAAAGGGAGAGTGCCAGGAAGCTGGAGGCAGCAGCACCAGACTCCAGGAGAATGCTGTCCCCAGCATTCCTCTGGGTACCACTGCCAGGGTCACGGTCCTCCACTCCTTGGAATTCAGACCCTGATTTCCAGAACAGCCTTCAAGGGCTAGACAATTATGAGACAGGAACTCAGGAAGAGACGGCTCCTTTCTAACTCAGCTGTCACCTGTGCTCCCAACAGGGGCAGGGAAGGGGTGAGGCTGGAGAAGAGGAGGGAATACCTGCTAGGACAGGGTGGGGGGAAGTGGGGCCAAACAGATCCCCCCAACCAAGTGGTCAGCTTCCAGTTCATGCTGACAACCTGCCTTCCTCCAGTTATGGACTGGTGTGAGTCTGGGTTTGGACCAGATACTTTAAAAAACTTTTAATTTTGGAAAGAGCTTTGGTTCTGGCTATAGTGTGTAATGCATTTGTAGAAGCATCAAGTTATCTTGGAACGCCCTGAATGAGGCAACAGGAAACCTGATTTCTACTCCTGACTTTGCCTCTGACCTGCCAAATAACCCTGAGCAAGTGATGGCCTGTCTATGAGCTTTAGTTTTCCTTCCTGTAAGTCAAAGCAATCTCCGGCACAACTGAGACTTCATACCCATTAAATAGCAACTCCCAATGTCCCTCTCCCCCTAGCTCCTGGCAAACACCATTTACTCACTGCTTCTAAGAATTTGACTGTTCTAGATTCTTTACATAGGTGGAATCATGAACTATTTGTCCTGTGACTGGCTTACTTCACTTAGCATAACATTCCTCAGGTTCATCCATGTGATGGATCCCCTTCCATTTTTTTAAAAAATTGATTTTATAGGTGGGGGGTGGAGAGAGACAGACAGACAAACAGACATCAATTTCTTCCATGTAGTTTTGCATTCATTGGTTGATTCTTTCATAATTTTTTTATCCTCACCTGAGGACATTTTTTCATTGCTTTTAGAGAGGGAGGGAGGGAGAGGGAAAGGGGGATGAAGGAAGGGGCGAGAGAGAGAGAAACAGCGATGTGAGAAACATCAATTGGTTGCCTTCTTGACTGACTGGGAATAGAACCCATGACCTGTCGTTTACGGGACAACGCTCCAAGCAACTAAGACACACTGGCCAGGCATTGATTGATTCTTGTACGTGCCCTGATTGGGGATGAGCCCGCAATCTTGGCGTATCAGAACAATGCTCTAACCAACTACCTACCCAGCCTGGGTCCATTCCTTTTTAAGGCTTAATAACATTCTACTGTATATACACACCACATTTCTCCATTCATCCGTCAATGAACATTAAGAGGGTAGACCTCATGTTAAGTGTTCTTACCACAGCAAAAAATAAAACAAAACAAAGTGATCTGTAAACACCCCGTTAGCTCTCCCAGCCTCTAGAATCCCAGTGTGACCGTGCCTGTGACTGGCACATTCTCGCCGTCTGATGGCAGGGGAAGGCCAGCACGTGGCTCACAGGGTAGATTTCAGCAGCAGGGCTGTACACGAGGTACGCTCGTACACGGTGACTGACACAAAGTCAGGAAGGAGAAAGTGAGGGTGAGTGTGGCTTTGGGACCCAAATCCCGAACAACTGGGGAGGGGGCACTGCAGCAGAGAGGAAAGTCAGCCACAGAACAAGCTCTCTCAGGGCAGGGTATTCTCACTGTCCCCATATCCAGCCCTTTGGCTCCTGACAGCCCCCAAGCCCTCCAGGACCATGAACAAGGTCCGTGAGACATGGGAGCACCAGGACACCTCCCAGACCTTTGAGCCCCTATTCTTCGCCATCCCTTTGTTCTGAGAGCTTGTACTCCTCGTCCTCCTCCACGCATGCTGCCTCAAAGCATCTCCTTGTGTCACTGTACCGAATGCTGCACCCTCCCTCTGCATGGTTACTGGGCGGCTGGTGAGCAGCAGGGTGGGCAGCCAGCCCAGCCCCTCGCTATACCTAGTAAGCCACACAGAACCAAACAGGTGTTTTCATTTTATTAAACTGTCATGCATCTAAGTTTGTTTTCCTTACTTAAATGCAGAAGCGGAGTCTAATGTATTCATTTCTTTATTAGTTTATTTGAAGACATTCACTGAATATTAGTTTATGTGCCAGACACTGAGGATACAACTGTGACAGGCTAAGCATGGTCCCTGCCCTCCTGTGAGCTATTCTGACAGGAAAAGCCAAGTAACATGCAGAAAAATAAAGAATATAGTCACAACTTGAGATAAGTATGAAGAAAAACAGGAGTGCCACCACCAAATACAGCAGGTGAGCATGGTAGGCCCCCTTGAGGAGGTGACATTAACTTGAGACCTACAGTCAGCTGTGCAAAAGGCAGGAAGAGTGTTTTAAGTGGCAGAAACTGCAATGCAAGGGTCCTGGGGTGTGTTTAGAGAATATACAGAACTCATTTTTATATCCTTCATGATGTCTAGCCAAAGGCCTTCACATTTGTTGAATTTCATTTGATCCTTGGTTAACACATGGCAACAAAAGATGAAATGGTTGATGCCAACAGCCAGAAGAGCTGACACAAGAGGACAGGCAGGCCGGGGTGGAATGGGAAGATAACGAGTTCAGCTTGGGATCTGCAGAGTTGGAGGAGTCTGCGGGGCTTCCAAGAAGGGCCCCAAAGGGCAACTGGAAGGCAGAGTGTGCTGCTGCACAGAGGGGTCTGGGAATGCCACCTGAGTACAGCTGGCCGCTGGCCTGGAGTGGTCTGAGCAATGGCCACAAAATAAGAGGCAGGGCTGGAGCTCAGGACTTGGGAAATAAACACTGCGTGTGGAGGCATAGGCAGGGTAGGATATCAAAGAAGCAGGGAGAGAACCAGGAGGCTGGAGTCTGAGGAGCCCAAGAGGGGAGACCACTGAGCTGAGGCTGGAGGGCTGAGCAAGGCAGGATCTGAGGTGGACAGTGTGGAGAGGGCCTGGCTCGTGGAGGTCAGGGAAGGTCATGCCGAGCAAATGACGAAAGTGTGGTTGGGCATCATTTGCAAAGCGAAAGGTTACCAGTTCAATTCCCAGTGAGGGCACATGTTAGGCTGTGGGATCAGTCCCCATTTGGGGTGAGTACAAGAGAAAAGTGATCAGTATTTCTCTCCCTCTCTTTCTCTCTCTCTTCCCCTCTAAAAAAAAATAAAATAATAAATAAATAAATAAATAAATAAATAAATAAATAAATCCTTTTTAAAAAGTGAGGGAGGTGGAAACATGGGGGAGACTTAAATGTACTTTGGGGCTGAGGGAAGTCCTGCAGAACTTCTTCTACCCACCTCCTTCTCCTTTGCTCCAGCCACACGGACCTAGCCTTCCAGCTCACAAAGGTCATTCCCACCAGCCCACCTCTGCACTGCTGTTCTCCGTCTGGAACACTCCGTCCCTGGTCTTCCCAATGCTTTCTCCCTCACGCTATTCTGCTGGCTGCTCGAATGCTTCCTCTTCATCAAGAAGGCATTCCCTTAGAAAGTAGAGCCCTCATGCATTGTTGATGGGAATGTAAAATGGTGCAGCCAGCTGCTGTGGAAGTCGATATGGTGGTTTCTCAAAAAAATTAAACATAGAACTACCTTTTGATCCAGTAATTCCAGTTCTGGGTATATACCCAAAGAACTGAAAGGGAAGTCTCAAAGAGGAGTCTGCACACAGATGTTCACAGTAGCATTATTGCGGAAGCAACTCAAGTGTCCATCAACCAATGAATGGCTATGCAAAATGTGGTCTGTACACACAGTGGAATACTACTCAGCCTTAGAAAGGAAAAAAAAAATTCTGACGTATGCTATACTGTGGATGAACCCTGAGGACATTATAAGTGAAATAAGCCAGTCACAAAGGAAAAATACTGTATAACTCCACTTGTATGAGGTCCCTAGAGCGGCCAGAGGGAAAGCAGGGGGGTGGTTGCCAGGGGCTGGTGGAGGGGAGGAGGGGAATTGGCATTTAATGGGTGCAGGGTTTCAGTTTGGGGAGATGGAAAAATCCTGGAGGTGAAGGGTAGTGATGGTTGGACAACAATGTGAGTGTACTTAATGCCACTGAACTCTACACTTAAAAATGGTTAAGATGGTGGATTTTACATTATGTGAATTTTAATACAATTTTTTAATGGAAAGAAAGGCCTCCTCTAGCTTCCCTGTCTAAGTTTTCCCCCGTCCTCACCCCTGGTGCTCTGTCCCCCATCATCATGATATGTTTTGTCTGTCTGCTGCTGACAGCACTTTCACTACCTGTGCCACCTCTGGAGTTTTCTGGCTGACTGTTCCTCTTCCTTAGGATATAAATACCACCAGGGCAGGGAGGCACCTGGTGGACTTGTGGCCTGCGGTATGTTGAGCAGCCAGGAGGGTGCCTGGCACATAGTAGGTATCCAGTGAGTCCTTAGTAAGTAAATACATTTCTGTTGAAGAGGAGGAGGAATGGAGAGAAACTCAGTGAGGGTACAGGGAGAAGAGATGCAGATGGGACAAAATTCATGTTTGACAATGGACAAGGTTGTTTTCTGAGAACAGGCTGCAGCCTGAGGAAGCTGACACAAGTCTAGAACGGTCTCCCTGGGGACAGGGGAAGCAGCATTTGCAGGGGGGCCCACGTGCAGGTCTGTGGCATGGGGAAAGCACATGGTGACACTCCACCCAATGGCAATAACCAGGATTCGAGTGGACCCTTTAAGCTAGGCAGATGGTCAGGGCGAGGCCAAGGTGCAAGGCCTAGGGAAATGAGGTTAGCAAGGAGGCCTAGGCTAGACCGACTGACCTTGGGTGTAGCCAGGGAGGATACGACTTGCATAAATGGGGAGCCAGGGAGGGCGTGATGGCAGGAAGGTCTGTTCCAGAAGGCAGGGCACCAACTTCTGCCTGGGGTCAAGGGTGGACCCATCAGGGAAACTTGATGACGATGGGTCTCAGGTGCGCGGGAGGGGCTGCCAACGCCTGGCTGGTCTCAGGGGAGCTGGTATTTAGCTTGAAAAGTACCCGTTAGTCTGAGAACTGGGCTCATTGTCAGGGAGGAGTGACAGCCCAGCCAGCCTTTGAATGTCTCCTTTCACAGTTAGATCTATTTTTAAGTCCTTCTCATTTTTCCTTTCTTGCCCCCTCCTTCCTTTGACCCACACCCTTTGTATGTCTAGGAGTGGGAGAGAGGGAGAGGTCACATGTGGGTGGACCAACTGGGTTCAGTTCCTATCCTGCTCCAAAAATCTCTTCCCTCCTGGTTTGGTCACCCCAAAACATTTAGGAAGAGTGGGTCTCACCACCCTTTATTTTTACATAAACCATATCAAGCTGTAAGAAGTGTGGGGCTCATACCTCCCCCCAACCTGACTCCTGGGACAGCAATTCTACCCATCACTCACACCTCCAGGCCTGTTCCTGTGAGGGACTGGAGATGGAAATCTGGCTTCCATTTCCCCCACGATGTGACAGAGGCACAGAGAGGAGAGGTTTTTGTCTTTCGGAGAAACAGAATTTTCAGATACCATGGAAGACAAAAAATCAGGAGTAAATGCTCCTTCTCCCCACCTCCCACGCCACGCCTATAGCAAAAAGAAGCCAGGAAAGATTGCTTACTCTGGAAATCTCCCGTCACACCTGCCCTGAGGCCCAGCAACTTGGGAACTCTTCCACATTGAGGGCTGCCAGGGAGTGCTCTGGGAACAGCCTCTCGAGCAGGTACAAAGACTGCTCTCTGATCCACTGATCCCCTTCTGGGATCCACCCTAGAGAAAACCTTGCAAGTGTGTCTAAGGAGGCGTATGGACAGTGCACTGCAATGCTGATGGTGATGCAAACACACGAGAAACACTGGAAAGGTCTCTGAGCAGAGGGATAGAGAAATAAACCACAGCACATCCATAAAATGAAATATTATGCAGCACTAAAAATTAAGAGCCCTATACACCAATATGAGGAAACCTCTAAGAATTTTGTGAATGAACCCAACCAGCTTACTCCAGGTTTCTAACAGTTTGATATAATTTATGGAAAAATAACTCCCCGAACAATACCACCCATTTTCCACTCATAATGAAATATGTAGGTGAATACAGAGAGAAAGTTCTGGAAAGATTCACCTCACACTGTACCACAGTTACCTCTGTGAGGTCACAGGGACTGGGAAGGAGTGTCCCAGGGGACTCTGACCTTTACCTATAACAATTTCACATGCCATGGGGAGTATCTAGCACAGCACACCTTGTGTGATGAAAACATAATTTTTAAAAGGGGTTTCAACTTTGGTACACAGTGAAAGCCTCTCAAAGGAGGAGGAGGGTAGAGGTGCTCAGCTCCATTTGGTAGACAAGAAGGCCAGTCTCCGGAGAGTGAACTGACCGGCTGTGTGAGTCTAGACCCGCACTTCTCCATCTGTGCTCAGAATGACAGGATGCTCCTGTCCCCAACCCCGGCTCCCCACGTAGGCCCCAGAGCTGGCTGGCCACACTGGCTCTGGTCCCAGCAGGATGTATATGAGGCCCCTGTCTGAGGTAGGAGCTGCCTTAGATCCGTGACCTTGGCATTGTTGCCGAGTCCTACTTGACCTGAGGCAGTTTGCTTCCCTGTCCTGGCTCACAGTCCCGCCTGAAAGATCTGACCTTCATGTGTTCTTTTTCTGTGTGTCAGGCATTGTTCTAAGTCTCCACAGATTTATTTACTCTCGTAAGTATTCTGAAGCACTTACTAAGATTGTTTTCCCGATTTTGTAGATGGGGAAACTCAGGAACAGAGTGGTTAAGAAGTTGCTCAAATCACTCATCTAGCAAGTGGCAAAGCTGGGTGTGAGTCTCTTATTCTCCGGGTTAACCTGCCTCTTGCAAGCTCCTCATTCCTGAGGGTGTCTAACGAGCAGCCTAGAGACCAGAAGGCTGGGAAGCTGATCACCAATGTGTAGGGCCCTAGGACCTCATGTCTTCACAATGACCCTGGGTGGGCCAGACCCTCTCTTCTCCCACTCCCCTCTGCCTCCTAGACTCGGAAACAACAGTTATTATGCCCCTACTATGTGGCCTGCACTTTCCCATCCGTATTCTTATTCAACCTTCCACAGCCCAGCAGAGGCTAAATGCCCCTGATGGAAAGCAACTGGCCAGAGTAACACAGCTGGAGGAGGAGATGCTGATGGTTCCAGAAGAAGGTTTAACAGAGAAGCCGGTGACTGTGGTGGGAAGCCAACACAAGGTGGGGGAGCTTGAAGCACAGAAAGTCGCATATAGGAGGCCCTGCTGCTCCATCCGCCAGCCCTTCAACTCTTCCAGGCTTGGTCACCAGATCCAATTCAGGCTTCAAAGCCAGACCACACTCCTGCTGATACCTATCTATGCTCCTGGGTTCCATGACCCCAGGGATGCCCAGAAAAGGCAAATGTATCTCTAAACCGGCACAGGCATGCTAACTCAAGGATCCTCTCTCACCCCCCGCAAAAAGTCAGTCGTTCCTCCTGGGAGACAGGGAGGAGTGAAGAGGTAAGAGGAAGCCCCAGGATTACAGTGAAAAGCAAACACCAGGCTTGCAGCCAGCCAGACCTGTTTTTGAGGCCTGAGCCCTTCAATCACTTGCAGTGTAGTTCTAGGCAAATTACTTAACCTCTCTGAACCTCTGTGTCCTCAACTGTAAAATAGGGATGACAGCACTGACTCTGGAATTGTTGTAGGAGGGAAAGAGACACCAAATGTGGAAGTGTTTAGTGCCAGCAGAGCACTCACTCTATCTATAGAAGAGAAACAGGGGCAAGAGTGAAAGGGGAAGGGCATGAGGAACTGGGTGGGAAAGCCCCCTCTAGGGTGCCCCAGCGCACTGGCTGGTAACTTTAAGAAAACACTCTCTGGACAGAGAAATGACTTTTTAAAAGAAATCAAGGGTGTAAAAACAAAATGAGGTCTTCCAGCAAGAAGGAGGCATAAGTATATATATTGTGCCTCCTCGCACAACAACAAATTTAAGAACAAAAAACACCCAGAACTGCCAGAAAATGGAACTGTATGGAAGTCCAACAACCAAGGAGTTAAAGAAGAAACATTCATCCAGATTGGCAGGAGGGGCGGAGACAGGCAGCTGGGTGGAGAGGATACGTGGCAAGGTAGTGGCTGGCAGACTGGGTGGTCCCACATTCACGAGCAGAGAAACCAGGAGGAACAACTGGAGAGCAAGACAGACCATGCAACCCAGGGTTCTGGTGTGGGGAAATAAAGCCTCAAAACCTCTGACTGAAAAAAACCTGTGAGGTTTGAGATGGCAGGAGAAATTCCCAGTCTCACAGAAGAGTATGTTGGAGAGACCACAGAGTCCTAGAATGTATACAAACCCACCCACCTGGGAATCAACACCAGAAGGGCCCAATTTGTGGGTAGTGGGGGAAATGTCTGAAAGCTGGCAGAGAGCAGAGCAAGAGGCACTGTTCCCTCTTGGACCACTCCCCCCACACAGCATCACAATGCAGCCACATGGGTTGCCCTGCCCTTGTGAAAACCTAAGACTCCACCCCTTACTACATAACAGGTGCACTGAGACAAAAAAAAAAAAAAAAAAAAAAAAAAAAAAAAAAAAAAAAAAAAAAAAAAAAAAAAAAAAAAAAAAAAAAAAAAAAAAAAAAAAAAAAAAAAAAAAAAAAAAAAAAAGGCCCAAATGAAAGAACAGATCAAAGCTCCAGAAAAAATACAACTAAGTGAAGAAGAGATAGCTAACCTATCAGATGCAGAGTTCAAAACACTGGTAATCACGAAGCTCACAGATTTGGTTGACTATGGTTGCAAATTAGAGGAAAATATGAAGGCTATAAAAAGTGAAATGAAAATGTACAGGGCACCAACAGTGATGGGAAGGAAACCAGGACTCAAATCAATAGTTTGAAGCAGAAGGAAGAAACATTCAACCAGAACAGAATGAAGAAACAAGAACTCAAAAAAATGAGGAGAGACTTAGGAACCTCTCGGACAACTTTAAACATTCCAACATCTGAATCATAGGGGTCTCTGAAGGAGAAGAGGAAGAGCAAGAAATTGAAAACTTATTGGAAAAAATAATGAAGGAGAACTTCCCCAATCTGGCAAAGGAAATAGACTTCCAGGAAGTCCAGGAAGCTCAGAGAGAGTCCCAAAGAAGTTGGACCCAAAGAAGCACACGCCAAGACACAACATAATTACATTACCCAAGATGAAAGAGAAGGAGAGAATCTAAAAAGCATCGAGAGAAAAGGAGACAGTTACCTACAAAGGAGTTCCCATCAGACTATCAGCTGATTTCTCAATGGAAACCTTGCAGGCCAGAAGGGGCTGGAAAGAAGTATTCCAAGTCATGAAAGGCAAGGACATACATCCAAGATTACTCTGTCTGGCAAAGCTGTCATTTAGAATGGAGGGGCAAATAAAGTGCTTCCCAAATAAGGTCAAGTTCAAGGAGTTCATCATCACCAAGCCCTTATTATATGAAATGTTAAAGGGACTTTCTAAGAAAAAGAAGATAAAAAATATGAACAGTAAAATGACAATAAACTCACAGCTATTAACAACCAAACCTAAAACAACAACAACAAAAAACAACTGAAAACAAACTAAGCAAACAACTAGAACAGGCACAGAATCACAGAGATCACATGGAGGGTTATCAGTGGGGGAGTGGAACAGGGAGAGATGGGGAAAAGGTGCAGAGAATAAGTAGCAAAATGGTAGGTAGAAAATAGGGGTATGGTAAGAATAGTATAGGAAATGTAGAAGCCTGAGAACTTGTATGTACGACCCATGGACATGAACTGAAGGGGGGAAAAGCGGGTGGGAGGGTGTGTGCAGGGTGGAGGGGAATAAAGGGGGGAAACTGGTACAACTGTAACAGTATAATCAATAAAATATATTTTTTAAAAAACAAAATGAAAGACATAACCATTTATAAAATGCTTGGTAAGGGCCAGGCACTCCTGCTGAGTGCTTCCACATGAAGAGTGTTTCATCAGTGTGACACACCTACCCTAGGATCAGAAGGAAATGATGACAAAGTGTGGGAGACAGACACAGGACAAGGTGCCTGAAGGAGGTCTGTCACACAGCAGGCAATGCTCCTCGGACTCCTCAGCTACTCCTCACAGGCAGCGAGGAGCAGGGCCCAGAAGGCGGGGTGGAGAGGATTTCAAGCAGCTAACCCTTCCTAGCCTGCTCCCCCTGTAGCTGGGGTACCCCCTGTGGTCTCAATTCCTGGCCCTCATCACCCTGCGGTGTTTCCTGAGTAACACTGAATAGCAGCCTTGTGACCCGGGGCAAGTTCTTCACCTCTCCACTTCTGTAAATGTGAAATATGAGAAGCAATTCTTGGTTCCCAGAAGTGGAGCGTGGAAGAAATGAGATTGTGTCAGTGAATGGAAATGAAACAGGGCTCACCGTGAACACCCAGTAGCGAACACACATACTGCAGATTCAAACAACAGTGGATCGAAAATATTTGAAAAACATCACAGAAAGTTCCAAAAAGCAAAACTTGAATTTGTTACTATGCTGAATTCAGACAAATGAAGTGATGTGTTGGCATATCCTGCTGTACCCTCTATGCAAAGATGGGTTATATAAAGGACTTGAGCATCTGTGGATTTGGGTACCTGTGGGGGTTCTGGAACCAATCCCCCATGGACACTGTGGGTCAACTGCATAAGAAGGTCCAGGTCTCCACTGTGACTTGAGTCCAAGTCACGGTCTACCTCCAGACAAAGGGCTAGAAGCCCCTCTCAGCCCCATCCCCTACTGCACCCCTGCAGGGTATGGAGAAACCAACTTCCGTTCTGGAACTCCGTGTTCAGTAAGGAACCTCACTCAGGCACTTTAACTCGTCTCGCCCTCATGTTTCCCACTTTGTGGATGAGGAAACTGAGGCCCAGGGCCCAAGTCATTAGACTCCAGGTCTGTCTTGATTCATATTAGGAAACTCTACTCCTCTTCATCCACAAAGGCTCTGGGAGGCCCAAACTTCCTCAGACCCAAGAAGACATCAACCGGAGCAGTCACCCTTGTACCACCAACACAGGACCCCACGTCTAACCTATGTCCTAAGGCTGCAGCCCCAGCTGCTCTGACTCAGCCTCTGTATCCAGTTCAGGCTGGCTGTTTGCCAATAGCTCCCTCCACATCGAGAGGGATGGAGCTGGACCTCTGCCATCTCTCTTCACCTTCACATCTCTGACCCCCCACACTCCATGGACCCCTTGCCCTGGGTGGAGCACCCTACCTTGTGGGCGAGGCTGGGATCTTTTGGAGCACTGTCCTCTTCCTCCGAGCTTCTCTGCTCTTCATCTGATGTGAGGTCCTCCTTGGGGGTTGCTGCCAAGATGGGACAGACCTTGTAGGGTTCTGTGTAGGCACTGGGGTGAGAACAGAGGAGAGAGATGGTTAGAGCTCTGTGTCCAGCAAAGACAAAGTGTACAGGCCAGGGGCTGGATTAATGCCGTGAGCCACTAACATGTGCCCTGTGTGCAGAACTCTGTGCCCTCTGTGGGGACCCAGACATGAGTAAGACCTAGACACAAACCTCCCTACCTGCCCCCATTCTAGCCATGCTGGCCTTCTTTTAGTTCCTTGAACACACCAAGCTCTGCCTCAGTGCCTTTACATATGCTATAAGAGACTCTACTCCCTTAGATACAGGCAGGCTGTGATGCTAAAGGAAGGTACAAATATTTACTATGAGGACAAGAGATATTCAGTCTGATTGATCTGGTGGTCTAGACTGGCTGGTCAGGCAGCAGGATCAGTCCACAGGTGGCCTCGTCCTCTGGGCCTGAAGAAGAAATGCAATGATGTGGTAGACGGAGTCTGGGATGTCCATGCCAGTCCCTAATCCCAGATTTGCCACCAACTAGATCACA
Organism: Anoura caudifer; assembly: GCA_004027475.1. Taxonomy (NCBI): domain Eukaryota; kingdom Metazoa; phylum Chordata; class Mammalia; order Chiroptera; family Phyllostomidae; genus Anoura; species Anoura caudifer. Next base: position 344,985 of record PVKU01000918.1, read on the forward strand.
GACAAGACAGAACTCAGGATGTCAGTTTCTATCTAGGCTACCTGGGGATAATTCCCAGCTCACTTTCTTGGCAGATGCTATGACGATCAATGCTGATCAGGCATATATGGTTGGTCCTTGAACAACACAGAGTGAGAGGACTGACCACTAGTGCAACTGAAAATCCGCATATAACTTAAGTTGACTCTCTGCACACATGGATTCCCAACTGTGGATAGAAAATATGCTTGACCCTTGAACAAATGTGTTTAAGTGTAGTTCAAACATGCACTGTTCAAGGGTTAAATCTACAGGTGTGATAACAATCTCATATCTATAGTACTATGACTACCATGTATGTGTTTAAGTGTAGCTCAAACCATGCTGTTCAAGGGTCAAGTCTACAGATGTGATAATCTTATATCTGTATTACTATGCCTATTATGCAGGCATCCCATTAATTAATTAATTCATACATGCATTCAAAAGATATTTATTGATTGCCCGCTTTATGTCAAGCACAGAGCTAGACAGCCAGTAAAACACGGGTGACTAAAGCAGATATGGTCCCTGTCCTCAAAAAAGAACAACTAATATATGATCATAAACTGTTAAGTAAAGGATAGGAAAGAGGTGCTTTCATAAAGAATAACAAAGGCAAAGTGTTCATATAGATCAGTGAGGACTTCTCTGAGTCTGAGACCAGGAGAAGGAGCCAGCTTTGTGGTAGCAGGGGGAAGTGTTTCAGGCAGGGAAAGCAGCATTTGAAAGGGACTGAGGCAGCAAAGAGCTTGGCATGTGACACAGACCAAACTGGAGCAGAAGAATTCTCCTTTATCCCACCTCCAAACCACCCCCACAGAGAAGGCTCTGGCCTGGTAATAGCCTCCTTGCGCTGATCACTGTTCCTGGCCTCCCTCTCCACCCAGCAGACTGACTGTTCTGCAGCAGAGATCGGGTCATGTCCCTCTCCTGCTCAAAAACCTTCAATGGCTCCCTCCGGCCTTTGGCAATGTGGTCCCAGACTTCTCACACAGCTTGTCTTTATACTCAAAACCCAGGCATCTGGTCTTATTATATTTTTATCACATACTTATTCCTGCCCTCTGGGAATGCCAGCATGAGATGCTGGAATGATGGATGGATGATGGATGGATGGATGGATGGGAGGAGAGAAGGGAGCATGCACTTGCTGGATCGGCTGGGTCGACTCTAGCCCAGGCCTGATGCAGGCAGGAGCACTGCCTTTGCCTCTGGTCTTGGTCCAAGCATGGCTGAGGGAGGGGACATCAGAAAAGAAAAAGTAGCCTCAGACTGTATCTGAACCAGGGGCTGTCCTGGAGCTCCTTCTCATTATTGTAGGAGACAGAAGCATGGATACCTATCTCCACAATAGCCTGCAGCCCAAGAAACAAGAACAGGAGGAGCATCCCCTAGTCCATGCAGGGGCCATAAGGCCAGCGAGGTGGCCTATGATGGTGGAGCCTGCTCCTGCCTGGGTGTCTGCTGTCACAACGTATGTGTGGGGGGTATCATAGCTGTGCACTTACGTGCAGAGGCCAAAACTGAGTCCTGACCCAGGCTGAGCCTTGACCCTGAACCCTAGGCTGAGCCAAGATCCACTTTACTATTCAACTGGCTACTTTGCTGGTCAGAACTTTTTTCTTCCTTTTCAAAAATTTGTTGGCCTTTTCTTTCAAACTATGAGAGCAAACAACATATCTTGCAATAAGCTACATGTCACCAAGGTGTACAAAGGCATGAGAGCCCTCCCAGGACCACCCTCACCTCCTTCACTATCAGGGGCTACCTGCTGCCTCCACTGAGGACGCTGTCCCCAGCCCAGAGGTCAGGCACACTAAACTTGCTCAGCAAGCTCAGGACCATGTCCAGGAAATGACTGAATGGACTGGTCTCACTGAGCCCTAGCTCCCCTGCCTCCAGAGCTGCCTGCATCAATTTGCAGCCATGTGTCCCCCACACAGGGAGTGGACCCTGCTCTCAGCCAAAGAGAAATGGCTACATTAGGCCCCAGCAAGAGCCCATGGCACCCTGTGGAGTATAACCAGTAATAGTGAGGGATGGAGCAGTTAACTGAGCCCCTGGACCATTCCTCCTCCTCCTCAAGGAAAAGAAGGTATATGCCAAGCCTTTCCTAGAATGTGCTGTAAAGGAGGGAAGGATTCCCAGCCAAGCCTCCCACAGGGTGATGGTGTCACCATCCTCAAAAGCAGCAAGCCAGAAACCTGAGCATCTCCTTGCATAGCCAGCTGCTACTTAAGCATTAAATACCTCCCAGATTTATCTTTAAATATCCCTCCCCTCTGCTTGCATCTCTATGGCAGCCTCTGTGGTCTAAGCCATCTGTTGCCTGACATCTGTAACAGCTGCTTTCCTGCTCTTTTCCATCCCACCGTGGCTGCCCTCCGATCCGTTCTCCACCCAGTGGCCAGAGGGACCTTGTCAAAATCCACTCTATTTGTGTCACCCTCTTGCCTAAAATGTTCAGGGATATTCCAGTGCTGCTGGAGTTAAAATCCAACAGCTCCGTCTGTCAGGCAAGGCTCTGCTCAACTTGGGGCACAGGAAGGTGGGTGTCCTTGGGCCCCGATGCTTGCCGTGAAGTCTGCCCAACATCAGATGCTGCTGGGCATCACAGAACTTGGGGGTTCTGCCTTAAACCAAACAGAGGCTTTGATTCCATGGAGCCAAACTGTGGGTGACGCTGGGGAGAGAGCTAATAGAAGTCAAATCCCCGCAGGGCAAGGGGAGGCTAGGTCAAGGTCACATGGCAAATCCAAGCCAACACATGTTGCCTCTGAAGAGGCCTCCCATTATGCTTGATCCCATTGTATAGACATGAAAACAGAGGCCCACTTGGGTTCCTTCAGTGTGCTGAGGAGTGGAACAGGGTCTCCGGTTGCAAGCAGAGGGGGTTTTGTTTGTGTTATTATTTTATTTTGTTTTTAAGAGGCAGTGGAGTTCAGAGATGAGAGCTCATGCTCCCATGTTAGACAGACAGGGTTCTGACTGGCCTGACCATTTACTGTCCATGTTTCACCTTTCCCAGCTTCAGAGGTGCCTAATTCACCACGCTGCAGGGGTGTTCAATGAGAGAAATCATGTAAACCAGCTCTCTTCTTTACCAGCTCAGCCTTACTGCAGACAGCTACTCTATTATTTACCTACTGTTGCCTGAAAGTCATCTCATTTTTAACATGCACTATTGCTCTGGTCTCTTCCTAGGTGATAATACCCACGAAGTCACACTCTATGTTCTTGTAACACTTTAAAACAGACCATATAATTATTAATCTGTAACACTTGACTCAAATGATCTTGCTCACCAGTGGAGATGCCCAGACCTCACAGAGACAAACCCCATGGTCTCTGACCCATCAAATATCCATCCTCAACCCAACCTCAGCTTTGACTAGAAGTGTGGCCTGTGTTTTTTCAATTCTACTTCTTCCTGTGGCTTCTGTTTTCTCAAAGGATCCCTAACACAAGTCAGGAGACAAGGGTTCGGATGCTCTGATGATGTTTCTGGCCTTTTAATTTCACTGTGAGCACAACAAATGAGGCTAAATCACCATTAAAAATATGCTTTCACAACTGAAAAGAGCAAATATCATCTCATGTCTTTGCAGACTTGAAAGTTAGTGACAGATCTCGTCTGGGACAGAAGCTATCAGTTATATATGCAAACCCAAACATTCTAAGGCCACAAGTGTCAGCCAAGCTGCTTCTTCGGGCCCTTGACAGCCACTCTCAGGCTGAGCTTCCAACACAGGTGGAGAAACACCTCTCAGAAATGTTTCCTTAACACCTTCTGTCCAAATGCTCTGTCAGGCCTTGGCAGAACATGTGTCCTGGGTGGGCAGCCACTTCTTCCCTTGAGGAAATGGACCAGAAGCCCTTACATATCACCCATCTCTCTAGTCTGGCAACATACAACTCTGAGATGGGTCCTTTGTACAGTATGGTCTAAGAAAGACTGAAAAGCTTTATATTTTTGGCTCTCTGGTGCCTGTTAGGTTTTTCAGTCACTCAGAGAAAAAAAAAGCTATTAAGAGTTCTCCATGTTCCAGGCTCTGTACCATAGGTACTGGGGGAGAACAAGTAGATAATTGTCTGTTCTACAGTCTCTCTAGTTAAAACTCCCACTATAATCATAACTAAGTGAGGTGTTGTTTCCAGACAGCTTCTGTGAACTTTCTAATATATTACACATGAGAAAGCCCTCTAACCCAACCACCAACCCATCTGTACACTCTTCCATCCACTCGCCCACCCATCTAGCCATCCTTCCAACTACCCCCTCAGATATTCAGACATCCAATCATCTATCCTTCTATCCACCCATTCCCCCACTCACTTATTTAACAAGCATGGATTAGCACCAACTTCAAGGAGCTAACACATGGAGGAATCAAAGGTCACTGAAGAACTCTCTGGCCTCAAAGAAAGTACAGTGAAAAACACTGGTTAAGAGGGTGGACGCAGAAGTCAGACTGCTTGACTTGAATTCCAGCTCTACTTCAAGCAAGTTACTTAACCTTTCCATGCCTCGGCTTTTGGTTTTTAATTTTTTTTTAATCTGTAAATCAGGAGTCATGAAACTTGCCAGGGAAAACAGGCAGAAGAGCCAGGTGGTCAGCACTTGAAGTTTAAAGACCAAGAGGCCTAAACTGTGGCATCAGGCAGAAGAGTCACTGTGGGACCTTAGGCAAGTCACCCAACCTCTGTTTCTTAGCTGTAAAGCGGGGATGACGATGTAGATTCATTGGGGGATTAAATGAGAACACGATGGTGAAAGCAGCCACTTCCTGGCAGGTAGTAGGTCCTTCTGGCCAGCCTAGAAGAGCCTGCACAGGGCCCAAGGTCTAAACCCCAAGACTAGTGTCCAGGGAGCTGTGTCCTCCCTCTGGGTCAACTTGTGCTTGAAGGGGAACATAAATTAAAGCTGCCCAAAGCTCATTACCTTAAATGATCCTTCAAATGAGCATAGCCTTTCCAGCAGCCTCGAGTCATAAAAGGACATGAGCATCCATCCACGTGGGGAGATGAGCACTTTGTAACCCGGCCCAGGGCTGTCCAATCCTGCCCATTAAATCTAGCCCTATGTGACACTTGCTGGGAGTCATAGCCCCCAGCACAGCCAGAAGGGCCTAATAACTCATAAAAAAGGAACACTTCCCCCACGAGGAATCTCTCAGCAGGAGCTTTGGCCCCAAACCCTGTCCTTGCTGGTACTCCGATATTTGTGAAGGAGGCCAGATTGCAGATGCAACAACCTTTGGCTCCTCTGAGACAGGCTAATTCCCTGGGACCTGGAAAGTTTGAGATGGCAGAGACAGGATGACGGATTTGGCAAATACGGTGATCCTAATTAGCAGAGCGGCTGGAAGAGTTGGAAGTGGATGGAGGGGAGGGCTGAGTGTACAATCAGGGATTTCCAAACGCTCAGACTTTCAGTCCCACCTCTTGCCTACCCTCCAACCACCCAGCTTTTTCAGAGTTTACTCAAATGGTCCCTCCAGGCCTTCCCCAGATGGCACCTTCTGCTCTGATACTTCTTTGTCACTCAAAACTGACCGCACCATGCTCCCCTTTCTCAAAGGGACATTGGGATTTTCACAGATACAGCTATCTGCACTGTAGCTGGGAACCTCCAATTTGATACAGTGGAAAGAGCAAGAGGACAACGGGGTCCAACACCAGGGAGTCCTGGATTCACCTTCAACCTACTGCATGATCTGGGCTACCGGGACTGTCCTGGTGGGCCTCAGTTTGCACATCCGTGAAACAGAGGTGGAGAAACAAAACACTCACAGCTGTGAAACTGTGTGCTGGGACCAGATCACGTGTATCCCGCAGCATGGAGGCCAGGCTCTGAGAGCAGCTGCTGCCTGGAGCCTCCTCACTTCCAGAGTGAGGCTCTGCTCTGTTCCCCCTTGGAGGGAATACAACCTGCACCCAGGGTCAGCCAAGGGATAGCGCTCGTAATGGTTCCCAGAAACAGAACTAAGGAGAGGCTTCTTAAAAAATTCAATTTCTATTATTCACTAAGCAAAAACAGAAGTACATCTTGCTCTCTGACTTGTGACATCCCTATCCTTCCTCTTAAAACACTGTCAATAGTTTTATGGGGATTTGTTTTCTGTTATAATAGCTTCATTGAGATCTAATTCACATACCATAAAATTTACCCTTTTAAAATGTACAATTCAGTGCTTTTAAATATATTCTCAGGGTTGTGCAACCATCATTACTATCTAATTTTAGAGCATTTTCATCAACCTAGAAAGAAACCCCACACCCTTTAGCAATCTTACTCCTCCCTCCCCCCAAACTCTGGCAACCACTAATCTACATTCTGTTTCTATGGATTCACCTATTCTGTACCTTTCATACCAATAAAATCAGATAGTATGTGACCTTCTGTGCCTGTTTTTTTTCACTTAGCATAATGCTTTCAAGGCTCATCATGTATCAGCTACTTCATTCCTTTTATGGCTGAATAATATTCCATTATACAGCTGTACCACATTTTGTTTATCTGTTTATCTGTTGATGAATATTTCAATTGTTTCCACTTTTTGGCTAATGAGTAATGCTATAAACATGTGTGTGCAAGTTTTTGTGTGGACATACGTTTTCATTTCTCTTGAGATGTACCTAGAAGTGGAATTGCTAGGTCATAGGGTGACTATGTTTAACATTTTGAGGAGCTCCCAGACTGTCTTCCACAGTGGCTGCACCATTCCCACCAGCAGTGCTGAGGGTTCCAATTTCTCCACATCCTCACCAACACTTATTACTGTCTGTCTTTTTTATTTTAGCCATCCTAGTGGTTATAATGATTTTCAAAGAACTTTGTTTTCTTTGATTCCAGCTCAGCTTGCTCCAACCCCAAGCGAACACTACTGTTTTTCCCAGCCAAAGTGAAACATAACTGCGCCTTATGAAGCTTTCTTTTCAGACAATCACTTGAGATTTGGAAGTCCAGGGAATGGAAATTATTATGATTGGAAGATCTGCAGAAGCCTCACAAAATAACAGACAAATATAAAGAGAAAACATACAAGAAAAGTTGTAAGCTAGAGCCCCCAACCCACCAGTGCAGTGGTCTCGAGAGTTCTGGCTTTGAAAAGCAGCAACTTGTGCAACTTGGGGTATGATGAGGGCAGCAGAGAAAGGGTCCTGTATTTCTGGCCCTTAGCAGCAGCTGCACTGCTGGCACACAGGCCTGGCCTTGCTCTGACTACTGGCCCTAGCATTCTGGCCTTCTCTGGGTCCACAGAAGAGGCTAATGATAAAGGGCACAGGTGTTGGAATCCCACCTCCTGAGTTCAGGAGGTTCTGCCACTTGTCAGTCCAATGACCCTAGGTCAGTTGCTTAACCTTCCTGTCTCAGTTTCCTCATCTGTAAAATGGAGATGATAACAGCACTTGCCTTCCCAGGGTTTATGAAACGATGTGCGTGAATGAGGTAGGTGCACTGCTCACCACAGTGCCTGGCAGTTCCATTTGCTGCTATCAGTTTGAGCTAAAGGTCAGGGCTGAATTAATCAGGCAGGGCTCCTCAAGATCTTAAAGACATTGCTTCTAGTCCCACCTTGCCACAAGCTTGCCGTGTGACACTGGGTGGGACTCTCTCTGGGCCTCAGTTTCCTCATCTGCAAGACTGGCACCACAGCTGTTGGCCTCAGCACCCAGCCCCAAACAGGTGGAAACTTGAGCATATCTTCCTCCAGTCACCTCTGTTCTGGGATTCAGACCACAGGGGAGGTGGAAAAGGAGGAGAGCCACTGCTGCCACCTCCAGCAGCCGGAGAGGATGCGGTGGCTGAAGATTCATGATGGGAACTTTAATTTCATAACCACACACCACATCTGAAGCTGCCAGCAGCTGCAGAGGGGCTGTTTGTGGTTTGTGTGTGTGGTGTCTGAAAAACAGTCCCCCTTTCCCTCCCCTCTCTTCCACATGGACACAGCCAGCCAATAACAATAGTAATAGCAGCAACAGCAACAATAGAAGCAGAAGCCAGAGATTTTAGGGTGTTTACTATGTGCCAGATGCTGCACGACTTCTCTCCAACCTCCGTATCCTGTAGGCAGTAACATGCCCACTTTACAGATGGAGGAACAGGCGCCTGCAGGATGAGTGCAGAGCTGGGGTCTGAACACAGGGGACCTGGCTTCAGAGCCTGCCCTACAGAGCCCAGGTGACACTGCCTCTTGCAGCAATAGAAGCTAATGTTTACTGAGCACTGAGCTGAGTGCATCTTGTGGATCATCCCATTTGATCCTCTCCACCACTCAGTAAGGCAAACACCATCATCATTTCCATTTTTCATCTGGATAAACTGGGGTTCTGTAAGTTAAGCAACTTGTCCGAGGTCCACTCTGCTATCTTCCCTTCCATCATCTTCTCCCAGACAGAACCATAAGCAGATGACTTGCAGTTGGACCCATTCATTTGGACAACGTTCATTCATCTGGTTCACTGCCGCCTTCTCTGGGCCAGGAGACACACATGCAAATGTGCCAGATGTGCCAGCACAGAGAAGTGTCCACAGTGCAACTGGCACAGGAGGGCAGGAAGGCAGAGGCCTTTCTGATGTGCATGAGCACACAAGTCACATGTGGCCAGAGTGGGATGCCTGGATGGGGACACAGAGGAAATCAATCACACAGAGCCAGCCAGAGATGATCACACTAAGGCTCAGATCCAGAGGGGAAGGTGATGAGGCAAGGGCACCACACCTGGACCCAGACACATGGCAACACACATGCACTCTCATCACATGGCTCATCTTGTGGTCTTGTTGAACTCCATCCACCTCCTTTGCCCCAAATGGAGAAGAATTTTCAGAAAAATGCTTCCCTTTGCCAAAGGCCTTTAAGATCCTATAAATCTACCCTGCTTCTCAAGGGCAGGGGCTGCCAGCTAAGAACAGATGCCTGGGACGTGTCTGCTGGCCTGACACCCTCACATGGGCCAGGGCCTGGGAGAGATTCTTCTCTCCAGACTCAGCGCCAATCTCACCTCCTACTCCAGGAAGCCTCTGACTACTAAAGCAGGTGTACCGGGAAGGTAGTAAGGCTTAAGCTTCACACCTGCATGGGTCTCTTTCAAGGCCCTACAAATCATTTCATATTCTTAACTATATATTCTTTTTCTTAAAGAGACTGCCCCAAGCTGGGTAAGCTTCAGCCACCCCTGCCCAGCCACACCTATTTGCAGAGGCCCCGTTCCTCTCTACATGCCTCTGTACCTGTGAACACCCCTCATCTGGTGGTCTTAGCTTTTGACAGGTTTTCTCTCCTCACCAAACTTGGGCTCCTTCCTGCCAGCCCACCTTATTGAACTCTGCATATAGCAGCTGTTCAATTAATACTTCCTGGTTTTAACTGACTCATGGGGGAAGCACCTCCAGCCAGGTCCCCTGTGTGCATCTGCGAGCAGCCATGGATTGAGATGTACCAAAATCAGGTCCACTCTACCCAGCACAGCCTGCTGTGTGTACTGTCTCACCTGACACACCCATGTCTGCTGACTGTCTACCTCATGTGTGGTGTTGGGGACACAGGAGTGAAGGAGATATCCTTTATTTGCCCGTGAGGCACTCATGGCCCAGCGGGGATGCAGACAGACAGACAGGAGACCCGGTGGTGAGTGCTTCAAGGAAACAGCACAGAAAAGGTACCATAAGCCTGTGTGTTGCAGGGGAGGGAACACAGGAGGTTCTAGCCCAGGGTAAGACCTAAGCTGAGTCTGAAGATTGAGTGGAGGACAAAGGAAAGAGTGGTGGGGGAGAACATTTTAGGGAAGTTTACACGAAGGCACAGAGGGGAAGATCATGTCAGGCATGAGTGCAGGGAGCCACCGTCATCCACTGTATGGTAAGGAGGGCTGGGAGAAGAGACTGGATGCAGCCAGAGGTCACAGACACAGAGCTAAAGGCACCTGGACCATGTATCTGGGAGGCACTGGGAGCAGCAGAAAGATTTAGCCAGGGGAGGGACCTGACCAGCCATGCTCCACGGGGAGTTCACCCTGGCCGCCTGTGAACAGCAAAGGGAGGTGGACACACTGGAGGCAGGGAGACCACAGGAGGCTGGCCACAGTCTGGGTGCTGGTGGCAAGCCTGTGGGATGAAGAGGAGGGTGCAGGAAACAACGAAGCAGTACCTTATTTCACACAAGAGAAAACTGAGGCTCTGAGAAGCTGGAGAATTTGCTCAGGGTGATCCAGCTATCAAGTGGCAATCCCAAGACTTAAATTCAGTCTGTCCCTAAATATAATCCTTGTCTCTTAAAGGCTGATTTTGTGCACGTAAAAGCAGTGACAACAGTGACTGCCAGCTGGTGTGGACTCAATGAAGACAGCTTCCTTTCTGATTCTCATTCAGCCTTCAAAAAACAACCCATACTCCCAGTATGATCAACACAGGGCCCACTTTACAACATTTCAATGTACATACTCTTCTTAAGGGCTATTTCTGTGAGGATGCCTAGAGTCCCTGGTTACCAGGGCAGACTGGGCCTGGCCTGTTTGTTTCCCATCTTGTCCTCACAGCTGGGCTGTGGGCTCCATGAGGGCAGTGAGGTTTGCTCTATGTGTGTAGGGCTGCAGCAAGTCGCCCATTTAACAGGTTGGAAATTGAGGTGCAGGCAGGAAGGAGTAGAAGTAGACCTGCCACCCAGTTCAGCGCTCATTCCACTGCTCCCAGGAGCCTCCCACAGTGGGTCAGCTGGCCTGGGGTTCTGGAGGCCTGCAGGGTGCAGCAGCTGGCGGGTAGAGGCAAGAGGAGGGCTAGGGGTGCCTGGGAAGTGAGACCTTTCACTTAAACATGAACTAAAAGCTTCAACCTTGGGGTGAGAAGAGGGGCACCTGCCCTCAGCCTCACCAACACGCAGACACATCTTCAGGGCTCCTGGGGGCAGGCTGCTCCTCCTCCACCCATCTCCCAGGCCTTGTCCTGTATTTCCTGTAAACATGGATACTTCCTCCCTGGGGAGAGCAGGGGAGAGCCTGGCAATGCTGGGGCCACACCCGGTTGCCCTACAAGCCCAGCACACAATGGCTGGCTGGGGCTCGAGCTGGCTACTCCACACCCCAGACCTTCCCTGGGACCCAGAGAAATGCCACCTTTTGCTGGAGCTGGGCAGTCCAACTGTCCCATGACACAGGTATGCAAAGTAAGGCTGGCTGGTGTGGGAGAGAGAGTTTTGCCCCAGGCTGCATGGCAAGGCTGCAGCAAAACGTAGGGTCATGCCCCGTTCTCTGCACCCCAGCACATTCTACATGGACAGCCACGTGTTGAATCCTTGAAATGAGAATGCTGATTAGGAGCACTGAGAATCTGGAGCCAGCCTGCCTGTTTCCAAAATCTGGTTCTCTGCCACTTCCCAGCCATTTGCCCTGGGGCAAGTTTTCTCTGCCTTAGTTTGCTTATCTGTGAAGTGAGAATAGCAGCACCGATTTTCATTGGGTTTTTGTAAGGATTTAGTGGGTTGACATATATAAAAAGCATCTAGAACAGTGACTCTCACACAGTAGTTATGATGTTGCTGTTTTAAATGTTTACTGAAAGCTCCAGGACAGACCAGGCCTCCAGGCTACAGCCCACTAGGGATACATTTGGGGGTTGCATTTACAACCTGAAAATAGTTCAGTTAGAAAGGCTGTTCTGGGAATCAGGAGATTCTTGTTCTTCCAGTTACCCTGTGAACTAGGGCAAAAGTACTTTCTTCCTGTGTCTCACTTTCCTATAAAATGCTGATGAAAATCCCTGCTCAGCCCACCTACCTCACAGGTTGGTGGGAAATGGGGTGAGACAGTGGGCAGGGAAGCAAACTGACATGTTAGGTGTTTCAAGTAGGGGCCAACATTCCTAAACACATCATCACAAAAAATTCTCATCTTTAATGATAAACTCTGAAAATCTTCCATGGCGTAGTGTTAACATCACAGCTACACCGAGAGCTTCCTGGGTACCCACCCCTGGCCAAGCGCCTACCTGCACGCTCTCATTTACTCCTCGAGGCAGGTCTACAAATGGGCTTACCATCATCCTATGTCATGGATGACAGAGCTGAGGCTTGTGAAGTGGTGGAGGCAGGACTGGAACTGATCTCTCTGACTCCAAAGAAACTATATATGCTGCCTCTAGGGGAGTGATTCCCTAAGCTCAGTCTCCTTCAATTTTTCCCCAAACCTCAGCCTCCAAGAATGGGATGTAAGGGTTGTCTTACAGCCCAGCTAGAACTGCACAGCACTTGCCAATCTACAAACACCTCCACACATCCCATCTCAGTTGATTCCCCCTACAAACCCGTAAGTTAGGTGTCATTACTTCCAACTAAGACAGGAGAAACTGAGGCCCAGAGAGGCTGAGCAGCCTGACCCTAAATGGCAGTTCCTGACACCAGACCCGGTGCAGGGGCATGTCAGGTGACTGCCTGCTCTGGGTCTGGGTGCCATGTGAGCAGTTTTTGGGGCCTGTGGCCCAGTATCTGGAAGTATTTATGAACTATGCTGCTTTTTTTCTTTTTTGTCAGTAATTGCTTTGAAATATGGGTTCTGAGAGTCTGGCTGCAACAGCATCTGGCACATACTGCTCCTCACACACCCAGGACAGAGACTACAACAATGCAAGGCTGGGAAAAACACCCAGCACGCAGGCCATTCTGGCCTGAAACGAAAGAAAACTGCTGGAAATGAGGCAATGAGTTGGAAGACAGAACTGTAGGGCTGGCACAGCACCCTCTTCCCTCAGCCCCGTCCTCACGAACCCCGTCTCTCAGCATCCCTGTGGAGGACCTCTGGAGTCCCCAAACTGACTGACACATTTTCTTCTACATGAAGATCAGACTGTGCACCCAGGTTCAATGAAAACAGGGTCTTGGGTATGGCCTAGGCATCTGCATTTATAACAAACCCCTGAGTTAGTGATTCAGGAGAAAAATCTCATGTGACGCAAGCTGGAAATCTCATCAACTAGGGAAAAATTTTCACAGGAACAAGTCGCCTTTACCTAAAGAAACAGGGCTTGGTGGGCATGGGTTCTTACCTCTGTATCTACGACACCCAGCTCTGAATCCAGTCTCCAAGCAGCCCGACTCCTCACCTCTTCACCCTTTCTCTCTGCCTGCTGGGCCTCCTGGCCCCCAACTTTAGTCTTAGCCCCTCCAGATTCTGGATTTATTCTGCCACTAGTCAGGGAGGAAGAACTGGGGACCTTCTCTCAGCTCCACGGGATCTGATCATGAGTGGGTTAAACAGGTATACACATGGCAAAATGTGTAAGACGGAGGATACTGGGGCAATCATGCTCCAGAGCTCACCTCAACCATGCACTTTCTGATACAAAGCTCACTTTGTAACCCTGCTCCAGGTCTGGGTCCCTGTCTGGATAAACTCTCTCACATCCCAGCATGAGTAAATGGGGACCTGCTGCCTTCATCCCACCTGCATCGCCTGTTCCCAGACTCCCTAATCTGGAGAAACTTCCAAAACCTCACAGCAAGAAGAGAAACTAACAGATAAAACTTCAAGGATGCCACAGTCTCACATGGGGGTGACGAGAACCCTGTCCCGAAAGGCACTCAGTACCAGTTTGGCAAGACTGGAAGCGTTCAGTGAGGGGTGGGATGTCCCCTTCTTCAAAGTGCCTTCCCATCCCAAAATGACTGACATCATTAGTTTTCATTCAAATTTCCCAGAGTAAAATAAATTATGGGTTGCTGAGGCCAGCAAGTTGAGGATGACTTCAGAAGGCAGCTGGATGAAACCTTTTCTGCAAGAGAGTCCCCATCTGCTTTCAGAACACTCCCATGACTTGAGAAATGACTTGGGGTGGGGGCATCAGGATCATTTTGTTGGCATGTACTAGTGACAGAAAAGGAAAAACAAACAAACAAATAAAAACCTAGAAGCTCTCTCTATATTTTCTGAATGTTTTTCCTTTGTGGAGTGTTTCTCTAAGGGTGAACTGGGATTCCCTGGGGGATTCTGCTATAAATGAAGATTCCTAGGCCCCCACCCCAGACTTTGTGGATCAGACTCTATGGGTGCAGAACTTAGAAACCTGCATTTTAACAGGTATTGGGGGTTGTTTTTTTTGGTGGTTGTTGTTTTCAGGCATACTAAGATTTGAGAAATGCTGTAGCTGAAAGGGTCAGGAGACTCAGGACCAAATCCAAGCTCCCCTAGTATGCAACCCTGGGAAAGCCACTTCCCTTTTCTGAGCCTGTTTCTCCACCTGTCAGGTGGGAATCCCTTCTCTCCAACCTTCTCCAAAGGGTTGCTGTGAAGATCAAAGGAAGCTGGAAAAATTCTGGACATGCACAGAGCCAAACCCCAAGACTCCCACACTCTTTCCAGCCACCAGACGGCTGCTTTGTCCACAAACATGACTCCTAATGGGGTGGAGCTGGCTGGGACCTTGCCAAAGGGGTGGGGGCCCTGATCGGTGTGCCACAGTTGGTTGGGTGATGCCTGCAAAGTGAAAGGTCAGCAGGTCAATTCCTGGTCAGAGTACATGCCTGGGTTGCCACTTCAGTCCCCACTTGGGACTGGGGTACATACATGAGGCAACTAATCGATGTTTCTCACATCAATGTTTCTCACCCTCTCTTTCTCCCTTCTCCTCTCTCTAAAAATAAATAAATAAAATCTTAAAAAAAAAGAATTGACCAGCAGGGATGGAGGAGGGGGCAGGGTGAACCTGGCATATCCCTCCACCCCCCACTCAGGCTGGTGAGCCGAATGGCAGCCAGATGGTGCTCTGCGTGCAATGACGGCTGCAGAGCCCTGGGGCGGAGGGCTGTCCGCAGCCAGGTCTGACTCAGTGTCAGCCTCCAAGAGAGCATCTAGGGAGGAAAGGGGCAGCCCAGCCCCAGATTTCAAAGCTAAAGGGAAAAGACCATGGCAGAGGACATCTGGCACAGCACATCAGTCTATTCCCCTCTCAGGCTCAAGTCTCATTTTTAACATATGTAGAGGACACTCTCCAAGCTGCACAGGCCCCAAGGGCTCCGAGGCTATTGAGTACACTGTAATGCTGTTCAGTGTTTACAGAGACCCTGCTGTGTGCCAGGTATTGTGCTAAGTTCAGGACGGGGACCCTTCCTTTCATGAAGAGCCAGAGTCCCAAAAGGAAAAAAATAAATCAAGCAAAGTGTCAAACAAGAGAAAAAGGCGACTCAATTTAGATTCTCTTTTCCTTGAAGAAATATCAAGTGTTCAACTCCCAGGATTTTAAAGTTAAGAACAAGAAACATAAGAATTCATTTGATAAACATAATGACTCTTAAAAATATAACTCTGTTTTCTATTTTAATAGTGGGGAGGAAGGTAGGGGTGGGGAGCATGGCACAGAGGTCTCCCTGGGCTAGTCCATCTTGGACAAGATGACACCATGGACAATGGGACCAGTGTTTGACACCCACCCTCTTGTCCAAGTACCCGCCCCTCTGTCCACTCAGTACCCACCCATCGTCGCATCCACACACAGCACCGAACACGCAAGACTGCTGCCCGAGCCCAGTGAGGCAGGAGTTTGGGGTCCCCAGGGATCTACACACAGCAACGTGCCATGGCCACAACATGGGAAGGCAGCAGAATGGCCCCGGAGCTGCGAGAGAAGGGCAAACTGTTGGGAAATTTCAGATGACACTTGAAATGCCGCTAATTTCAGAAGATACAAGGGCCTCATGGAGAAGTGGTGCTTAAAGCAGGCCAAATGGTGCCCTTGGGGAGGATGTGAACCTGCAGAAGGTGTGACATCGCAGCGGGGCACAAAGGCTCAGGAGATGTAAGGGGACAAGACGGGCTTCCGGCTAAGGGATGGACAGGGGAGCAGAGAGGTGTTGGGAGAAACGAGTGCCAACAAGAGCGCAAGGCCTTGTCATGGGCTCTGGGCCCTGCTGGGAGGAGCAGGGCTAAGGAGAGGGAGCAGGCCTCACAAGCCGCGCAGCCAGGTGGGGTCGGTGTGACCTGCTGCGCATGGCTCTGGTGACAGAGAGGAGGCTGCTCTTAGAAGTGCCTGGCCTCCCAAGAAAGCTGTTCCCCACGGCAGACAGCAGCTGATTGCACAGCGAGGCAGGAAGGCTGTCTGAGATGTCAGGGTCCCAGGTCGAGAGGGAGGCCACTCTGTGGGGCATGGTGGAGACGCCTGGCTGGGAACACCACCAGTTGGTTTGTGGACGATTTGGCATTTTCAACGTGGGGACATGTAGTCGTATTTCCCTGGGATCCAGAAAACCGCAGTGACGAAAGACACCCTGACTTTCCAGGAAAAAAGGAACACTGGCTTAACGGTCAGGTCCAGTGCTGCACCACACACTCTGATTTCAGCAACTGCCTTCTTCTTTGGGGAAAAAGGATGGCAGGAAGCCAGGGTCTGGGACCCCGGCACCCTGTGGGGTGAGGTAGGGGACTTCTAATGCTCCAGGAATAAGCACTCTCAAGTGGGAAGCAGGCAGGTGCCCCTCAAGCATGCCGGCAAGGTCAGTGCTGCCTGGTGACGGCCCTGATCCACAAGAGACCACTTGCGACCCCACCTCCCCACCTGTGTCCTTTCTAGATAAGCAAGAAAGGACAATTGTCAGTTATACTCATGCCCTTTGGTGCCTGACTTTTCCTGTACCTTTTCTGAAATCTTATCCTAACAAAATCTGTCTTCTCCTTAACTAAGCTTATTCATCTTCTTCCTCCCTCCAGTAATCCTTTTTGTGTCTCAGAATCTTGAATTATTCACACGGACCCATCTCTGCTTGTCAGCCCTCCATAATTTGATACCGACCAGTTGTAGAGCTGCATTTAACCCAGCGGGCCCCTGCACTCTGCAAGCGCATGCACGCCAGCCACCACCCCCCCCCGCCCCCGCCCCCACAGCGAGCAGCGAGGCAGCATTCATCCTGCACTTTACCGTTCTAACCCCCACAGCCTCCACGTTTTCGAACAGTCTTCACAATTGTTCCTCACGGCCTCTTATGGTGCCACCTTCCGGTCTTAGTGGGACCAACCGAGCAGGCCCAGGGGATTATTGCAGATCACTTGGCAACAGGGAACCCCCTCCGCCCCTGCCATCTCTTCTATGGAAGTAAGCCTGAACACTAAAAAAGCTTTAATTACAAATATGTTCACCTAAGCATTCTTTACAGTGTAGCAGGATATTACAAACACCTGAAGGTACAGTGGGAGGGAATGAATACATTAAACTGGGGCGCGACCACAGAAATGGAGTATTTGTGCAGTCATCTGGCACTGCAGAGCTTAGCTCAGACTGTCTCACGGTCATTGTTAGTAATTTAGTACGTTATTTCATCACACAGCCAAATACAATATGCAATTAAATAAAATAAGTAAGGTAAGAGATCTTATGTGTGACGTGACTACATCCACATCGAACACACTCTGATACATTCACATAAGTCAAGAGAAAAAGACAATCCAATGCTGACAGCAATTACATGGGATGGGAGGGTTGTCTTTTTTAAAGCCTTCAGATATATTCTTAAATGTGTTCAAATGTGTATATAAAATTACTATTGTGGCATTTTTTTCAGAGGAGTATTGGACTGGAAACAACCTAGATATCTATCAATAAATGACTAGATACTGGACTTCCTTACAGTCACTAGAAAGAATGGAGGCTGAACTATATGCCCTGATAGGGAACAAGGTCTGAAGTGACAAAAGCAAGGTCTGGAAAAGCATATGCAACAGGCTTCTTCCACTGATGTTTAGAAAAAGTTGAGGGTTGGGGGAGGGGTGTGTATTTGTAAGTCTCACCATGTGTTTGCACACACATAAAACACTTGGGAGGGGCCTGGAGGACAGGAGCTCACTGTTGCAGGATTTGATTTTCCCCCTCGGATCTAAATTTTTGTAGTGCATGTTGCCTTTTATGAAAACATTTTTTTAAAATAGTTTTTGAACCCAAATCGACTGGCCAAATTTCCCTCCTACTGGACTACTATCCCAACAGCATGACTTCCCGGTGCGTGGCCAGGATTCTAGCCACTGTGGTAATGTCCGTGACCCTGTGCTATGCCACACAAGGCAGGATCCTGCACCTCCTGTCAGGCTGGTACGGGGGTAGGGGTCATTCCAAAGGAGGAGCAGAAGGTGCCACAGCAGCTGCACCCCAGGGTGGGCACAACAAGACTCAGACAAAAAATACAGCTACCATTTACAAAGAGTTCCAAGTCTACAAAATACTTTTCACACACTACTCCCACTGGATCTTCACGACAAGTCTATGAGATAGGCAGTAACATCCCATTTTACAGCAAAGGAGACTAAGGCTCAAGTGCGGTGAAATGATTTCCCTAACTCCATGCAGCTGGAAAGTGGCAGCTCCAATGTGAAAGTCTGTGCATTTCCCACTTCCTGGTGTTGAGGAAAGGGAAGGGGAGGTGCTGGAGCACATGCTTTCCCTTTGCTAGAGTTAGTAAACCCTTTTCATATCAAACATGCTTGTAAGTCCTACCTAAATCCTTTTTGCTACATTTCAAATGCATTCCCTATTGCTTCTAACCAACTGATACTAGGCTGCGCAAATGCATTCTCCCAGCATCCTAGAGACAAGGCAGCCACCGAATGCAGTGATGAGGGGCTAGTTCTGTGTGTTTCCTCCCCTAGTTTTGGGTGAACATTATGAGGACCTATGGAATGGGATCTTTGTTTTCCATTTTGTCTGTTTTAACTGGAATGTCTATAACTTGTCCCATCTTGCATTTTGGGGACAAGTAAGTTATTTCTTTGGTTTCCCAGGTTCACAGATGAAGAGGGATTATGCTCCAGGATGGATGACACCCAGAGCCTCACCCAAACCCGAGCCTATTAGCCAATTTAGATGACAAGATGTGGGACTTCTAAACTGATGACAGAAGAGTTTGTTGAGTTGATGTCACAGGATAAAATCTCTGGGGACCTTGGGATGGACTGAGTTTTGCATTTGGCATGGACATGAATCTTCGTGGAGTCAGAGGGCAGACTGTCATCGGCAGAATAACGGTCCTCAAAATGCCACATCCTAATCCTGGGACCTACGGCTACTTTGTATTACATGGCTAAAGAGACTCTGCAGATGTATTTAAGATTACAAACTTTATGATAGGGAGATTACCCTCCTTAAAACAAAACTTTTTCTGGTTGGAGTCAGAGATTCGAAGTGTGAGAAAGACTCAAACCGCCGCTGCCGGAGAAGGTCACAGGGGCAGGATGAGAGAGCATGCAGGCAGCCTTGAGGAGCAAAACCCAGACCCTGTCCCGTGGCCAGTAGGGAAACAGGGACCTCATTCTTGCATGGAACTGAAGTGGGCCAACAACGTGAATGCGCTTCCAAATGGATTTCCCCCCGGCAGCCTCCAGATAAAAGCCCAGGGCAGCTGACATCTTGGTTTTGGCATGAGACCCCCAGCAGAGCACTCAGCCCAGCTCACTGGACTTCCAACCTAAAGAACTGTTGAGATAAAAAATAGGTGTTGTTTTAAGCCAATAAATGTGGGGTCAACTGCTATGGCAACAACAGAAAACTAGTATGTCATCTCAAAAACTAATATGCCAGCCCTCAGAAATCACTTCCTTGAACATTTTGTTTTGCAAATCGGGAAACGGAGGCCCAGAAAGCAGAACACAGCAAAATGGTTTACAGCAAGAAGCAGAGTGAAAAAGAGCCCAGATATTCTGGGCCAATTCTTGCTCTCAGAGGCAGGCTAAGCCCCAAACCAAACTGTGGGACACCATGAACACCCTTGTGAATGACCATAATCAATCACTTTAAATACCATGAGTCAGAGAGCTGGCAAGTCGTTCCCAGACTGTGAGAGGAGGAGAGTCCATGCAGGGATGGACATTACTTCTACAAAACAGAAAACCTAGACGATTTTCAGGCCGAGAGATAGGGATGGGACAGAGCAAATGCCAACTCAGGACTGTGAAAAGCCACAATCCAGAGAAAGCCCTTGGACCAAAGCCACCTAAGTACATTTCCCCCAAGTTATTAGCTCTAATTGGCCTATTCAAAGGAAGTTAATTTATGCCTGTCACCAAGGCATCTCTGATTTGCAGCAACTTGAGAATGAAGCCCTGTGAGTTGAGTAGTCACTTCCCCAGGGATAATTGGGAGGCAGACTGGACTCCAAGTCTCAAAAGACATTGTTACATCCATACCTTCCCCTTCTCCAACTGTGGGGGCGGGGAGTCTCAAATAATTTCAATGGCGGCTGTAAAGGGCAGCAGGGGACACTCCTTTGAAGGCTATAAAGGCAGAGAGAGCCCCTCACTGGGAATCTCAGGGCACCCCTGCTGACTGGCACTCTCAGCCTGAGTCTACCCTTTGTACTTCAGAACCTCAAGCCAGTGGCTTTAAACTCTCACATTTGGTCACTCCCTGCCACATGCAGTCTGGCTGCTGTGTACTCGTCCTCAGCCTTTGCACGCTCAGGCTGTTCATGACTGTGTGCCTTTGCACGTGCCATCCCTTCCTTTTGCAATGCCCTTCCCATACTTTTTCACCATGCAGACTTGCTTGCTCTTCGAGCTCAGCTCAAATGTCCAATCTGAATCCTGCAAACTCCTCAGGGAGGCCTTTCCTTCAGTGCACTTGGCCTTTCCTTCTGTGCTGCCAGAATGTTGTTCATTTTCCTACCAGGCTTATAACAGCATTCAGTCAGCTGTTTGTGAATCTGCCTCTCCAACAAACCTTAAAGCCGAGCTTCGTCTGTGATCCCCAGCTCTCAATCCTGCAGGGGCTAGCATGTAGTAGATGCCCAGTAAATGTGCCTTAAATTGGTTTGAGAATTTCTTTCTAGACTTGCGGTTCATGGAAGTTTTCCAAGGTCACATATCTATATGTGGTAAAATCCCAGACTGTTAGGAGCTTGGGAAAGTCAGTTGCATGATCCCCCACAGTACAGCTGAGTAAACAGGCCCAAGTCACATAGGTAGGTGGTGCAAAGACAAATGAAGTGCAGAGCAAATGAGAAAAAGAAGGATCTAGGTGTGCATGAGCTCCTGGGTGCGGGGAGGGAGTGGAGCAGTGAGTGTGTGGAATACACCTTCCCAGGGGGAAGCGAGGGCTTTGGCCCAGAAGACTGTGATGTCACATCGGCCACCTCAGGCTTCCTGCCTGCTCAGAGCAGAGCCAGCAGGAGAAAGGGCCTGGGCTCTGGAGTCAGACAGACCTGCATGCAAACCACAGCCTCGTCTCTTGTTACCTGTGCAGCCTTAGGCAAGTCATGTCCCTGCTCTGGGCCTCAGTTTCCTCATGTGTAAAATGGGAAAGATAACTTAACCTTTCCCACAGGGTCTTTGTGTGCACTTGGTTCCCTGGGCCTGGAATGTTCTTCCTGACCCTCTCCCTCTATTGAGTTAATTCCTCATCACATTTCAGGACCAAGCCCAAGTATCATTTTCTCAGAGGTCTTCTTTAGCTCAAGGCACCTCTCAGAAGCTCTTAGAACTGCCTGCACTTCTTTGCAGCACTCTGCACAGTTGAATTTAAATAATTAACTCTGATATCGGGCATTTGTGCCCATCTCCCCCAGCTGACTGTCAGCCTGCCTTGTTTCTCTTGTCCCAGCACCCAGAGCAGCACTGGGGTTTGGGAAGAATCTGTGAAAAGTTCTATCCTGGTGGAGTGTGCCCCTCTGAGATAACACAATTATCCCCAGAAGATATCCACTTAACAAACTTTTATTGAGCACCATCTGGGTACCAAGCTGTATGCCAAGTGCTGGGGACACAGATCAGTTGTAGGTGGTGACGCCGAGGAAGGGCTCACAGTGCAATGAGGGAGCAGGTTACACAAACACAGCAGTCAGATTCTACACAGAGGTGCAAAGCAGAAAGGGATGCATCCTGGGTACAGGAGGTCAGCAAGGGTGGCGTCACCTGCTGGGGATTGAGGAACACAAAGGAAGCTATCTGTTCCAGAAAACTTCCTCAAGCATTTCGTACAGTGTCTGAAATTCCCCCATCAGAATGTCTTGTCCTTCCTTTGTCCTCCCTGTCCTCTCCATCGTTACCTCATGCACTTGACAGGGAAGCAGCTTACCTAGTGGAACCACAAATCAAGGAACCGAGTCCCTTCTCTGGGCCTCAGTTTTCTCTTCTGTCAAGTGAGGGAGTTCAGAGAGGCTCGGTGACATCTTGAACCTCCCTTCCTGACACTGGGGTACAAAGGAGGGTCAAAGAAAGACCAAAGTCAGCA
This sequence comes from Anoura caudifer, assembly GCA_004027475.1. Taxonomy (NCBI): domain Eukaryota; kingdom Metazoa; phylum Chordata; class Mammalia; order Chiroptera; family Phyllostomidae; genus Anoura; species Anoura caudifer. The sequence continues at coordinate 367,201 of PVKU01000918.1, forward strand.
CAAATGCCTCTTTCACCGCAAGTGCGGTTAGCCAGCCTTGGATGGAAACCTAGAGGCCTGGAGCTGGGGGTGGCTCCTCATCCCACAGGCTGAGCACCCGCCTAAACTTTAATCCCTACAAGCCACTGACTCACTCTGCAGCTCTGAACCCAGCCCTGACCTCTGGCCTCAGGCCGGCAAGGAAACTTGGGTTTGGACCAGGGACCTCCCTGGAAACTAGATGTAGCATCTACAAGGAGCTTCCCAAGAGGGAAGCGTGGGCCCAGAACAATCCCTAACTGTATGACATCACCCTCCTTTCTTCTGTTATCACCCAGAGCAACTCCAGGTGTGGCCCAGGACCTGCCACACCCTGTCCTGGGTCAGTCTCAGAGATGCACCTTTGCCCACCTCAATTCCCACAGAACATGTGGCATGGTGGCTTCATAGCAGACACTCCTGAGTTTTAAGTGTCACTTTGCCACTTGCTGGCTATGTGATCTCGGACAATAGTCTTTTATAGCCTCCAGTTCTTTTTCTGCTGTTCATTATTCCTGTCTTGGTATTACCCAAACCCTCAGTCTTACAGGGAACGTCTCCTCCTACACTGCCCCGGGTCCTTTCTTCACGGCAGGTACAATCATATAATAACCATAATCACATTCATCGAGAATCTACTGCACGCCCAGCCCTGCACCCAGCACTTGGCATAGGTCACTCTTAACCATTAGTTACCTGTCAACTACCAATATCCCCATTTTACAGTCGAGGAGACTGAGAAGGCTCCCAGGAAAATGGCTTACCCAAGGCCCCACTGGGAAAATACTGCCTGGCTACCCTGAAACCCCTTCAGATCTTCAGTTAAATTGTGTTTGTAATCCATGTCTTACAATGAGTGTTGGGAGAACCAATGGAGCTAACCGGCATGGAAAAGCTTTACAAACTCTGAAGTATGAAGTGGCCACATCAAAGTCTCATGACTTTCTGAACGTTCTGGGTTTTCTAGTCCGGCTTTCTGGCCCACAAAAGGAATCTCCAAGATATCTTCTGGAAGCGGTGCACCTAGCCCTTTGCACCCACCCACAGTGAGGGTGACTTGCTGCCACCTAAGGTGGGACAAGCACTGCTCAGTGGGTAGGGACCTGTTTTCCTGTGCTGGCTCAGGGTTCCGTTTGCCTTTTCTGCCAGATGATGTCCTCTAGCCTCAGTTTTCTTACCTGTAAATGGGGCTGATCAGCGTATAAAAGCAGGGGAGTGTATACAAGTATATAAAACATTGGCAGATAGTGGAATCTGCTGAGTGTTGCTTCCTTTCCCCATTCACATGGTTAATTTCATTTCCATTCTCATAAAGCAGAGGGTGAGGGGTTATCGTAATCCTAGAGTTTATGAACCAATAGTTATTTACCCCTGAACTGCTTCTTAATCTGCCACACCTTCTCCCCCACAACAGAACAAAAGGCCTATTTCTGAAAGATGGGCAGAAACTACCATTTCTCCACCTCCCCTACTGTGTCTGGCACAGGGTGCTGTAAACCATTGATTAAATTATTGGTGAAAAAGACTTATAAATATGTATACCTGACAACATTTATTTATATGAGATGAGGTGGGGTTTTCAAACTGCATTCCTCAGAAACCCTGGTGAGGGTTTCTGTGGGTGAGGATTCACAAATGTCTTCTAGGAATTTTGTAGATTCAGACACAACATGTTACAGTGTTAATAAGAACAACTAAAGTGCACTGGGCATCTAAAATGCACCCAGCTCTGGCTATATCCTTTGTAACTGCTAACCCAGTCAAAGATCACAACAACTTCTTCAGGTAGGTAGTGCTATCTCCCCTATTTTTACACACAAGGTGGCTAAAGCACAGAAAGGTTAAGTAATTTGCTCAAGAACAAACTGCTAGTAACTGGCAGAGCTGGGATTTGAACTCAGCCTTAGGCTCTAGAAAACATGCTCTCAAAGCCCCACAATATACCATTTGGTACAATCATCTCCCCTGAGTAGGCTTCCTCATGGAATGAGGAAATGATGTAAGAACAGCATTATAATCCATAATGTCCAGTTTTCAAGATTTCTATTCATTGTGGCAATCTCATTGAGTTCCTATGAAGTATTAAAAATTTGAACTTATGAAAGAGAAGTACAATAACATGTGTTCTATGTTGAGGTTCCTAGTAAGATTTTATTTGAAAAAGGATTCTGCTGCAACACTAACTGTGAAAACTACAGAGACTGTGTGTGAGGGAGTCCAACCAGGAACACAAAATAACCTATTTCCCATTGCTTATATGTGGCCAGGCTCTTGACTCTGGAAGAACTTCTGCCATCTCCTGAGGCAGGTCAGAACCCAGGGCTATAACCACCCTCTCTGAGCACTGCCTTTTCAGCAGGTAAGCCTTAGCATTTCAGAGGATTTGGCTACAGTGGGCAATGGGTATGAAAAACATGCTTCACTGTAAAGGAGGCACTTTCTAGAACTGGTCTCAGAGCTGATATTGAGTATTCCTAGTCTTCTGGGGTCTCTCCAGCCTTGGGGCCTGGATACCTTTCAGGGGCTGCTGAGGCAGAACCTGTAGCAACGCACTTGCTTCCTTGAGACTCTATCTGCCCAGCCAAAAATGATCCCAAGAGCTCAGATTTCCTGGCCTGTGCAAGTCACAACAGCCTCATGATACATTCTAGTATCCTTTCCACTGACCATGTGGAGAGCTTTATTATTGTTCTTAAGTACTGACCATGATGGGGAGCTCATTACCTCACAGGACATTGCTCAATATAAGAAAGTCTCATCATAACTGAGTACAGTAGAACTTATGGTCTCTGAGCAGATTCTGTAAGGCAGGGGTCTTTTTCTGTGCATCTTGATTTCTTAATTACAATCACATAAGCAAGTCTACAATTTGAAGTTCTTGGGTCACGACTTGACCTGGATTTCCCTTGGGCCCTATCCAGGGTTCCAGACTAATCCCATGCATGTAGAGAATGGGTCTGTTTACATAGAGACAAGCCACATCATCCTGAGAAACAATCTCAATTCTGAGACTTTTGTCAGGAAAACAGCCAAAGACACATGCATCTCCAAGTCAGGGAAGCACTGCAATGCTCAGCCACGAGCTCAAAATTCCCCAACACATGGCTCAGTGGCTGCTTTCATTCCTTGGAGGCTGAACGTCTTGGGGCATTCTTAGAGACAAATGAAACATGAATTCATCACTCAGAAATTATTATGAGCTTTTTGTCCTGTTGACTTAGAGTACCGTAAACACAGATGATAAATTCCCCAAGGGCTCTTCCACAGCCTAGCCAGGCGACCTAAAGAGGCCTTAACCTTCTGCATAATATCATCTCATTGATTGTTACTGCAATTGTGTGTGCAGTTCTCTCTGTATATAGTTCTTAAATCATTTCCTGGCCATGAGGACCTACACACGTAGATGGTCATAAGATGTCCTATAATAAAGAAATTTTAACTCTGAAAATTCATACCCCATTGTGTGTCCTCACCTTTGACACCTGGAGGGTCAATTCCAAGTGGGAAGTTCTCAATGTGGGTGAAACAGAAAGAGGGAAGAACCCATACCTGGAGATACCTTCCTTCTGCTCCTAGCTCTATCACTTACTGCCTTAAAAGTCATGTCACCACTCTGAGCCTCAGTTACCTCTTCTATTGGAACAGTAAGACTGAACAGCTACTTCCAAAGGGACACGCAGCAAGTTAAATGACATGATGCACATGAAGTGAGTAAGACCCTCACAGCACAGCTGAGAGCATGGGTGCTGGATGCTGCTGGGGTAAAAATTCTGGATCTGCTGACCAGCTGTGTAATCTTGGGCCCTTTACTTAACTTCTTTACCTCAGCTTCCTTGTCTGCTGAGTGTAGGGTTTTTTGTTTGTTTGTTTTTTTAAGTATCTATATGGCAGGGTTGTTTTTCAGACTGAGTGAATACATACACAGGGTCTAAGACAGTGCCTGGTGTATAGTGAACACTCCAGAAAGCCTCATGTGCTGTGGTACACAGCAGCGTATGTTCTTCCAGCAGCAAAGGTCAAGACTGACAGTATTATTTGTAATACCTGACAAAGCCCTTGCACATGCACTACCTCTGAATCCTCATGACAGCTCAGTGATGAAGGAACCACCAGCGTACCCCTTGAACAGGTGAGGAAACTGAGGTTAAGATCAGATGACAAGGTAAAGGCAGAGCGGGACTCAGGCTCATTGTCTCTTCCTGCTGGGCCACGCTGTTCTCTGGTTCTGTCGTCTGCGCTGCCTAAATGCCATCCTGAGAATTCTATACTGGGGCGTTCCAGACAGCCAGAGACTGGGTTAACTCTGCTCTGAGAGATTGTGCAGTAGCTGTGCTGGGAGGCATCTTCCCGCAAAGGCTGAAGAAGCCAGGTCCTGCTGTCATGCCTCTATCCATTAATGTTTAGATACCTTCCCATGGAGCCTTCTTTTCTACCCCACACAACTAACAATAACTGTGTTAGAGAACTGGCTGATTATGCCACTCCCTTGCTCTAAAACCTTCAATACTTCCCTATGGCCCACAAATCAAATCAGTTCCCACAGACAAAACAAGTCCAAATGCAGCACATTCCTTCTCAAGAAACGCCCCAACCTTATTACCTCCCACCCTTTCTCTGGTGTGGCTGGGCTAGCCTCCTCTCAGTTCCCTGGACCACCACCATCTTCTGTAAAGAGCATTCAGATGGGGATCTCAAACCTACTAATTCCAAGCCATTTCAGAGCAGTTACAAGAGGGAGAGAGGTCTGAGACACAGAAACTCAAAACCCACATAACCAGGGGTCAGAGCAGGGGCCTCTTTACACTCCCAGAACCATTCTGAAGAGCAAATATTCTTTGCTATGTTTTCAAATTATCTGCTGATCTGGCCCTAAATGTACAAGTTCTGTGAGATGGTCTGAAGAGTTCAGATAAATCAAACAGTTTTGGATCCTAATACTTCCCTCCAATGGCGTCTCATGAAAGTAAAATTCAAATCTTTTACATTTGAATTTGCCTACCCCACCCACTAACCACCGCCCGCCGCCC